>RCUC01152126.1:0-30596 GCA_003697995.1 Taxidea taxus jeffersonii
ATTCCGTTTGCCCCTACGCACTCCCCACTAAACTCTAAGCACCTTGCTCATTGCTGGAGGCACTAAATTAGCAGGTATTATAGGAAGGGAGAAATAAATGAACAAGCATCCTCCCCTCTTGTTAATACATCTGTTACTGTTCTGGGTGTTCTGGTCATGCCTTGGGGAAGTATGCATAGCAACTGGCAGTCAAATCAGGGAAAATGCTTCCAGTGGCCTCAAAACAACAGCAAAATTAATGCTGAAAATTCATCATATGAATCAAACCACACAATGACCATCTATTTATACACAATTCATAGTATTCATTAAAAAGATCCATGGAACACTCAGTGAGTAGAGTTTCCCTTGTGTTTGATAAGAATAAAATAAAGTACACATCTCTTAAGCCATAAAGGCCAGTGGCATATGTGAATTTATGCAATTACAAAATAGTGATTACTGTGCCATTCAAAGGAAGGGAGAAGAAACAAAAAGACCAGTTTAATGGAGATAACACACCTTTTGGCCAGACTGTGAGGAAACCATACCATCCTATGCTCTTGGAGGAATGCACAGTAGTGCGTCACCATTAGAGGGGTATTTTGCAATGTCTAGCAAAATGAGTTTGTCCTTTGGCTCAGTAACTCCACCTTGAGGTGTCATATCTCCAGGATATACTGCCCAAAATGTGAAATGTCCTCTGCTTGAAATAACTCTTTGTAATAGTGAAAGACTGGAAACTACCCGACTGTCCTTGACAAGTCAAATAAACTATGGCACGTACCTAAAATGGAATACAATGTACCTGCAAAGAGAATGATAAAAATCTCTTAATATTCCTATTACCTTTTCTTCAGGATAATTATCAGCTGTTAAATGAAAAAAGCAAAGTGCAAAATTATGTATGGGAAGGCTTTACCTAAGAAAGTACTTACATTTAAAAAAAAAAAGATTTCTGGATATTCAAATTAATGGCAGTTGCTTAAATGTACATTTCTCTATACATTCCCCAACGAACTATAAGGAACAAGAAAAAGAACCAATAAAAACCAAACAAATTTTGTAGCAAGAAGACAGTGAAACACTACAAATTTTAATTTCGAGACAATGGTCTCTCACCTTTCCCCTATAACATTTTGTAAGACACTGGAGCATTTCAGAAAAATTGCATTGAAAAGAGCAAACGGGATTAAGCTCAATTAACCCCAAAAGTTCCACCCTAAGCATGGAAATTTTGGAAAGAATACTGTAGAGAGCCCAGCAACAGGGTAGGTGGTCTCCAAAATACAGCACTCTGGAGAGAATGTGGGATGAAGAAAGGGAGAGAAGCCTGGGGCAAATGGAACATTGAGTGAAAACTCTGGGCCAGACAGAAAAATTTGGAATCCTAGGAGAAAAACAAAAACAGAAAAATTGAAGAACAGACAACTTTTGTCCTCTGCCTACCACTCCCCAAGGTAAAATAGATAAATAGATGATAGATAGATAGATGATAGATAGATAGATAGATAGATGATAGATAGATAAATAGAGAGATAAATGTCAATAAAAATTCTTACTCATAAGGAAGGGAGGGCACCAGGATGGAAGTTTCACTTCTCCAAAAACCAAGTGTTTGTAGTTTTGCCTTCAGAAACATTCACATGTTTTACATAATTCTGAAACAAAATAAAATCAGTTTCAAAAAGTAATCCTTAAGGGAACACCTGGGTGGTTCAGTGGATTTGGGCTCAGGTCATGATCTCAGAGTCATGTGATCAAACCCAGCTTGAAGCCTGTTTAAGATTGTCTCTCTCCCTCTCTTGCACTCCCCACCATTCGCCATCTCTAAAAATAAATAAATAAATAAACATCAAAAAATTCTTGAGTACTGAAAGCATCATAAAATGTCTCTTTCTTGTGTTTGTAGCCTAATCAAACTAAATGATTTCAAAACACAGTAATTCAGCTATAAATATAACTGGTGAGATGTGCCCCAAGAACAAGTGAATCCAAAGAAATCTTAAGCTCTTTCATTATTGAATTTTATAATGCTACTGAGGTGACACAGAGATGACAGAAGAGGATGGATGCGTATATGATAGAGCAAATAAGTATGTAGTTAAGTTTCTCAGTAGAAAAAATGAAAAGATTCTCAGTAGAAGCAACAGTGACCCAAATATAAACTCAAAGAAATAAAAATTCAACAATTTTAACTTTGAACTTTAAATTTCAATATGAAAATATTATGTCTATTTTCTTAAAAAATTTCCTAGCTCTGCCTAAGGAAAAGCCTACAATGACCAGCCCAGAAACAATAGCAATCCTATAAGCAGAGAACACCAATAAGTATGTGTGATCAGCCCCACTATATTTAACTTCAACCAACTGAGCTAATTTAAAATCTCAATGTTATATTTCCATTTTAAAATCAATAATGATGAGTTGACTTTATGTATATTAGGTTCTGAACTTAATGTATTATTCACATCCCACTATAAATTTGAATCATTTTCAAAATCATGTTTGTACAAATATTTATGAGTCAATTTCAATGAGGTCAATATGCAAGTTTCTTGATGTTAAAAGTGCGTAACCTTCAGTTTTTTAAATACAGTAAACTAGCAAAGAGTAACCTTAAAAAAAAAGTGCACAAGATATGTTGCTGCCTTGAATCTCATGTTTTAACTCACATTTGCCTGTTTTTTCAATGAATTCCAGCTGAAGTGTCTCCTAATAGCAACTACCTCCAAGACTGAAGTTTCTACATTGAGAGGACTTATCTGTTTTCTTTTGTTTTGTTTTTCAGTTTTAATAAATACAAGTTAATGAACAAAAAGAGCATTTTGTCTGTGCTCAAAACAATAAGGCTGATACTGAAACAAGCTTAATCCCAATTTGCTTTTGAAATAAGCATTGTCACACTAGGAAGCTAGATGCTTATTCTAGAATATTGATGTTGAATAGAGTATCTTTGCAGTTCCCCTATGAAGTTGATTTTGAAGCTAGTTTATAGGTCACAAAAATCAGTTTTACTCCATTGTATGTACGCACAGCCTGTTGTTACCCAGAGGTATCCTGTTGTTCTACTTTGAAATAAGTAAAAGAAAAAACACAAAAAACAAAAAACAAAAAACAAAAAACAAAACAAAAAACCTCCCATAAAGCCTAAAGGGATAAAGGACCTTAATATTACTGAGATTACCTTAATATTAATAATCTGCTGAGAGTCTTATCTACTTCTTGATTCACCTTGTTATATATAAGACACGTATTTCTAGACTCCATGTTTGTTTGTTTGTGTGTGTTTATGTATGTATGCATGTATTATGTTATGTTAGTCACCACATAGTACATCGTTAGTTTTTTATGTCATTTTCCATGATTCATTGTTCGCATATAAAACCCCATGCTCCATGAAATGCATCCTCTCCTTAATACCCATCACCAGGCTAATCCATCCCCCCACACTTCTCCCCTCTAAAACTCTCAGTTTGTTTCTCAATCTCTAGTTTCTCATGGTTTGTCTTCCCCTCTGATCCTCCCACCTTCATTTTTCCCTTCCCTCTCCTAATGTCCTCAATGCTATTGCTTATGTTCATAAATAAGGGAAACCATATAATTGACTTTCTCTGCTTGACTTATCTCACTCAGCATAATCTCCTCTAGTCCTGTCTATGTTGATGCAAAAGTTTGGTATTCATCCTTTCTGATGGCTGAGTAATATTCTATTGTGTATATGGACCACATCTTCTTTATTCATTCATCTATTGAAGAGAATCTTGGCTCTTTCCACAGCTTGGCTATTGTGGACATTACTGCTATGAACATTGGGGTACAGATGGCTCTTCTTTTCACTACATCTCTATCTTTGGGGTAAATATCCAGTAGTGCAATTGCCAGATCATAAGGTAGCTCTATTTTTAGTTCTTTGAGGATCCTCCACACTGTTTTCTAAAGCAGCTGTACCAACTTACATTCCCACCAACAGTGTAAGAGGGTTCCCCTTTCTCCACAACCTCTCCAGTATTTGTTGTATCTTGCCTTGTCAATTTTGACCATTCTAATTGGTGTAATATGGTATCTCAATGTGGTTTTGATTTGAATTTCCCTGATAGCTAATCATGATAAACATTTTTTCATGTGTTTGTTAGCCATTTGTTTGTCTTCTTTAAGAAGTGTCTGTTCATGTCTTCCGCCCATTTTTTGACATGATTATCTGTTTTGTGTATGTTGAGTTTGAGGAGTTCTTTATAGCTCTTGGATATCAGCCCTTTGTCTGTAGTGTCATTTGTGAATATCTTCTCCAATTCTGTGGGTTGCTTCTTTGTTTTGTTGACTGTTTCCTTTGCTGAGCAAAAGCTTTTTATCTTGATGAAGTCCCAAAAGTTCATTTTTGTTGTTGATTCCCTTGCCTTTGGAGACATGTCTTAAAATTAGTTGCTGTGGCTGATGTTGAAGAGGTTACTGTTTATGTTCTCCTCTAGGATCTTGATAGGTTCCTGTCCCACATTGATGTCTTTCATCCATTTAGAGTTTATCTTTGGGTATGATGTAAGAGAATGGTCGAATATCATTCTTCTGTATATAGCTGCTTAATTTTCCCAGCATCATTTATTGAGGACACTGTCTTTTTTCCACTGGATATTTTTTTTTCCTGCTTTGTTGAAGATTATTTGACCATAGAGTTGAGGGTCCATATCTGGGCTCTCTATTCTGTTCCATTGGTCTATGTGCCTGTTTTTTGTGCCAGTACCAGGCTCTCGTGGTGATCACAGCTTTGTAATATAGCTTGAAATCAGACAACATAATTCCCCCAGCTTTGTTTTTTTTTTTTTTTTTCAACATTTCCTTGGTGATTGAGGGTCTTTTCTGGTTCCATACAAATTTTAAGATTGTTTGTTCCAGCACTTTGAAAAATGCCATTGGTATTTTGATTGGGATGCTGTTGAAAGTATAGATAGCTCTGGGCAGCATAGACATTTTAACAATATTTGTTATTCTGATCCATGTGCATGGAATGTTTTTCTTTTTGTGTCTTCTTCAATTTCTTTCATGAGTGTTCTGTAGTTCCTGGAATATAGATCCTTTACCTCTTCAGTTATGTTTATTCTAAGGTATCTTATGGTTTTGGTGCTATTGTAAATGGAATCAATTCTCTAATTTATTTTGCTACAGTTACATTTTAGTGTATAAGAAAGCAACTGATTTCTATGCATTGATTTTGTGTAGTGCCACATTAATTGCTGTATGAGTTCTAGTAGTTTGAGGGTGGAGTCTTTTGGGTTTTCCACATAAAATATCATGTCATCTGTGAAGAGAGAGAGTTTGACTTCTTCTTTACCAATTTGAATACTTTTATTTCTTTTTGTTCTCTGTTTGCTGTTGCTAGGATTTCTAGTACTATATTGAATAATAGTAGTGAGATTGGGTATCCTTGCTGCATCCCTGATCTTAAGGAAAATACTCTCAGCTTTTCCCCATTGAGAATGATATTCACTGTGAGGGTTTTTCATAGATGGATTTTATGAAATTGAGGAATATTCCCTTTACCCCTATACTGTGAAGAGTTTTAATTGGGAAAGAATGCTATATTTTGTCAAATGCTTTTTCTGTATCAATTGAGAAGACCATGTCATTCTTGTCTCTTATTAATGTGTTCTAGCACACTGATTGATTTGTGAATGTTGAACCATCTTTGTATCCCAGGGATAAATCCTACCTGGTCATGGTAGACAATCCTTTAAATGTACTGTTGGATCCTATTAGATAGGCTCTTGTTGAGAATCTTGACATCCATATTCATCAGGGATATTGGTCTGATTCTCCTTTTTGGTGGGGTCTTTACCTGGTTTGGGGATCAGGGTAGTGCTGGCTACATAAAAAGAGTCCGGAAATGTTCCTTCTGTTTCTTTGAAGTTTTACTTCTGTTTTTTTGAAAGAGCTTCAGGATAATAGATACTATTTCTTCTTTGAATGTTTGGTAGAATTCCCTATGGAACCCATCAGGTCCTGGACTCTTTTTTTTGGGGGGGGGGGGTTGATCATTGCTTCAATCTTGTTATTGGTTATTGTTCTATTCAGGTTCTCAATTTCTTCTGGTAGTTTGTAGGTTTCCAGAAAGGCATCCATTTCTTTTAGGTGCTTAACTTATTTGTATATAGCTGTTGATAATAATTTCTGATGATTGTTTCTATTTCCCTGGTGATAGTTGTGATCTCTCCCCTTTCATTCATACTTTTATTAATTTGGGTCCTTTCTCTTTTCTTTTGGTTAAGTCTGGTCAGTGGTTTATTAATCTTACTAATTCTTTCAAAGAACCAGCTTCTAGTTTTGTTGCTGTGTTGTACTGTATTTCTGGTTTCTAATTCATTCATCTCTGCTCTAATCTTAATTATTTACCTTCTCATGCATGAGTTACATTTAATTTGCTGTTAATTTTCCAGTTCTTCGAGGTGTAAAGATAGTTGTGTATTTGGGATGCTTTTAGCATTATTATTATTATTATTTTTTTTTTTTTGAATGAGGCTTGGATGGCTATGTATTCCCCCTTAGGAGCACCCTTGCTGTATCCTATCAGTTTTGGACCAATGTGTTTTCATTCTCATTGGTTTCCATGAATTTTTTAAGTTCTTCTATGATTTCCTGGTTGACCCAAACAGGGTCTTTAGCTCCCAAGCGTTTGAATTTCTTCCAAACTTTTTTCTTGTGATTGAGTTCCAGTTTCAAATCACTGTGATCTGAAAATATGCAGGGAATAATCCAAGTGTGGTCTATTCTTGAGAAGGTTCCATGTACTCTTGAGAAGAATGAGTATTCTGTTGTTTTAGGGTGGAATGTTCTGTATATATCTATGAGGTCCATCTGGTCCAATGTGTTATTCAAAACTCTTTTTTGATTTTTTGCTTAGATGATCTGTCTATTGCTGAAAGTGGAGAGTTGAGGTCTCTTACTATTAATGTATTATTATCAATACATCTCTCTATTTTGTTTAATAGTTGACTTAGGTAGTTGGCTGCTCCCGTGTTGATACCATAGATATTTACCATTGTTGGATATTCTTGTTGGATAAAGTCTTTAAAGAATGATATTGTGTCTTTCTGTGTCCTTAACTCAGTCTTTAGCTTAAAATCTAATTTTTCTGATATGACAATTGTTACCCTAGCTTTCTTTTGAAGTGTGTTAGTGTGAAAGATGGTTCTCTCTCCCTTCTTTTTCACTCTGAATGTATCTTTAGATTCAAAATGATTCTCTTGTAGACGATATATGGATAGGTCCTGTCTTTTTATCCAATCTACAACCCTATGCCATTTTATGGGAGCATTTAGGCTGTTCACATTGCGAATAATTATGGAAAGATAGGATTGTATTGTCATCATGGTGCCTGTGAAGTCCTTGTTTCTATAGATTATCTCTGTAAATTTCTGTTCTATATCACTTTTGGGGTCTTTCTCCTATTGTAGAAACCCCCTTAGTATTTCTTGCAGAACCAGCTTAGTGGGAACATATTCTGTCAGTCTCTGCCAGTCCTAGAAGCTCTTTATCTCTCCATCCTTTCTGAATGGTAGCCTTGCCAGGTAAAGAATTCTTGGCTACCTGTTCTTCTCATTTAGTACCCTGACTATATCTTGCCAGCCCGTTCTGGCTTTCCAGGTCTCTGCGGACAGGTCTGACATTATTCTGATGTTCCTCCCTCTGTACCTAAGAAATTTCCTCCCCCACTAATTGCCCTTAAGATGATTTCCTTGGTTCTAAGATTTGTGACTTTACTATTACATGCTGGGGCATTGGTATTTTCTTCTTGATCTTCAGAGGGGTCCTCTCTACCTCTAGGTCACGAATGCTTGTTTCATTCCCCAGATTAGGGAAGTTCTTGGCTATGATTTGCTCAAATATTTCTTCTAGGCCTCTCTCTCTCTCCACCCCCTCCCCTCAGGGATCCCAATAATTCTGACATTGGAACATTTTATGGTGCCATTTATTTCTCTAATTCTGGTTTCATGGATTTTAAGCTGTTTGTTTAGGCTTCTCCCTGTTCCTTATTTTCTATAAGTTTGTCTTCTAGATCCCAAATTTGTTCTTCTGCCTCATTTATCCTAGCTGTTAGAGTATCTAGATTAGATTGGATCTAAATGATAGCATTTTTAAGTTCTGCCAGATCAGCTCACATTTCTGCCCTTAGAGAATCTATGTTGCCATTAATGATTTTCTCCATCCTAGCTATTGTTTTCATAACTGCTATCCTGAAGTCTATTTCCAACATCTTGCTTATATCCATATCCACTAGTTCTGTGGCAAAGGTCACAGTATCTGAGTCTTTCCTATGTTGGGGGCTCCTCCTCTTAGTCATTCTGTTGAGGGATGGTTGAAGGAATATACAGAGTCCAAATTATTGTCTACAACCCTAACAAGATGCACCTATTTTATAGGGACCTTAGGGTTGGTGGCCTCTTGTTCTTCCTGTCTGTCTTCTGAGGGAGGGGCCTGCCACACTGTTACTCAAGCAACCCTGTTGCTTGAGTAACGGGGGGGGGGGGGGGGGGGGGGGGTCAGTGAAAAACATTTATCAGGGGCTTTTGCTCTCTGGTGACTTTCCCTGGCAGCTTTCAGTGTCTCTTCTAAGAATCAGAGCAGAAGTGACCATATCCAAACCTCAGTCTCAGAACAGAGAGATCACAGTCTGTTCTTCAGTGAATTTTCTAGGCCACATTTTCTCCATTTCTGTCTGTGCTGCTAAAAACCACAGTGTCATGGGTTGTGCACCCCACAGCAGCACTCTCAGCGCTCATGTCCATGTCCAGGCACATCTCTTCCCTTTGTGCTTCTAAAATCGTCAGCCACCCCCAGTTCACACATGTGTCTTGTACCTCCAGGTTTCAGTCTGGGGGACTGTCCTAATGTAGTTTCCCTGCTGCTACCAGTCTGTGAGTCTATGTCTGGTCCCCAGCACATAAGGGTTTTGCACTCTGGTGGTGGGGATCCCAGAAATTCCCTCCCCTTCTGTTTATCTTCCCATATCTTCTCACAGAATCATGACTCCCTGCTTCATACCTTGAGACCAACCACCCAAGATATTCTGTTTGTAGAGATCCAGATACATCTTCTTACATCACAGGCTGATTTCATGGGTGTTTAGAGTGGTCTGATAGATATCCAGCTCAATTCAGGGGATGGTTGAAATAGGGACCCTACTCCTCCACCATATTTTTAACAACTGTCACCTCCACATTTATTTAAATGAAGTTGCAAAGGAATCTCTAAAACATCTCTATGAGTAGCAAGTTGAAGCATTTTATATAAAAACAAAAGGGATTAAGAAGCAAGTTGAAACAGTTTATGTAAACATATCACAGCTTCAGAAAGCCTACAACCAAAACCATGCAAGTGCTAGAGAGTCACTACTACTTAATGACAAAGAGTGGACACTGACCTTGAGAAAGACTACCCATGCTTGTACCCAACCTCCAACACTTACCAGCTGTGAGACTTTGGGCAAGTAATTTAAATCCATCGATGCCTTAGTTTCTTAGTTTTTCAGTGGTGCCTTCCATCTGAGGTATTTCTAAGATTCAGTGAATTAATAATGGTATACATAACACATTTAGAGGACTGTCTACCACATGGCAAGGATTAAATAGATTAGAGCCTCCCTTGCTTCCTTTTCTTTGTTTAGTGGCCATATCTTCATTGCCTAGATTATTCTGGAGGTATTGATTTTTCTAATTAGAATGTTTTCTAATGAGGGGTAAGAAATCACATAACTAAATGATTATGTTTAACTTGTGAGTTTCATTGCAGAAGAATGTCCATATTTCACAGATAGATTTGTTATTAGATTCTCCTGAGTTTTGCAGACCAGAAGCATTTTCCTAGAATTGCTCAGTCTTCTACTTTGCTGCCTTATAGACACAGCAAATATTCCTGCAAATGTCTATGGCACTGTCAGTGATCACATTCCTGAATGCTCACAGCCACTGTGGCTGTGTTCCTCACCCATCATCAGAGCCAAGATGGGACCCTCCTTCTCCAAGTCATGCCTGGCACCTTGCCACTCCCCTCCTCATTGACTTATTTGTGAATATATCCTTGACCTTTAAAAATATTGCAGATAACTGCTTTTCCTTTTACAGGTATAACAGCATTTAAAAGTTATGCTCTTGAGTTTGATTTTAAGATTCCCTTTTCACTCTTAAGGGCAGTTGATATTTTAATAGATTGCTTTTGTTTTATTACTTTGTTTAAATCTGCTCATTCACCACTACCTATTCTTGTTTGCTCTTGAGTCTTTCTTCATATTTCTTCCAATTTTATTATGAATTGAAGGGCTTTTTATTTAACAAGCTATGGTGAAATAAACGTAAGATTGAGAATTAATATCCTTGTGGTGCTGGCCTCATATATTTGATTTCATAAATTTTATAACTGTTATGTTGTACCTAATGGCTGTATAGTAATGGCTTCACATACCTTGATTCTACACATTTTAAATGCATTATTCTGGGCTTAATGCATTATTGCTAATACACATCTAATAAGTTTTTAAACTGTTTGAGTCAATACAGGATTGATCTATGTGTCTTCAGATTTCATGTTATTATATGCTCTTTGAATGCAGTTTCATATTTAAGTGTTATTTTGATAAGCATTTATAGTACTATAAAATAACTATTTTCCCCTTATTTTCTTTAGAATACCATGAACAACAAATCAGTAGAGAGAAATTACAGTTAAGATTAGAAAGGTTCCCAGAAGGGAGCAAAGTCACTTCTTTACCTGGTGTTTTCTTCTTCTCTGTGTCTAAGGTTGTTTGTTTAGATTTTAAAACTGCATGCTTGCCTGTTAGTTTGCACTCATCCCCTTTGTAGGCACAGCATTGGTGAAGCCTTGGTCCTCAGCCTCCACCCAGAATCTGAATTGCTATGGTTCTCTGTCTGCTGTCCAGGCTTTGAGGAAATATCATGTGGAATCCACCCTTCCATTTTTTTTTTTTTTCAGATTTCCCGATGTATTTATTTCCTAGGCTGTTAGAACAAAGTACCACAGATGGGTGGCTTAAAACAGGAGATGTATTATCTCATAGTTCTGGAGGCCAGAAGCCCAAGATTAAAGTGTTGGCAGGGCCATGGTCCCTCAAAACCCTCTCCAGAGGCTCTTCCCTTGCCTTCTGCAGCTTTTAGCCTCCAGGGTGTTTGGGCTGTGGTTGGATGACGCCAATCTCCGGCTCTCAGATCACTGAGCGGACAGTCTTCTGTGTCTTTCTCTCATCCCTTCCTATACCTGGCATGTTGCATTAGAGTCCACTTTAATGAGCTCATCTTACTCATTATATCTGCAAAGACCCTACTTCCAAATAAGGTTATATTCATAGGCCTACGGATCAGGATTTCAACATATGTTTTAAGGGGCTATGATTTAACCTAAGTGTCCAGGGTACCAAACTGATTATTTTATCTCTAGCAGAATTTGAAGCCTTTACAATGTTAAGAAAAGTAGAACTGTCCTTTCTTAACAATAACTTGATTTAGATGATAATTTGTTTTGTATGGTTTTATTATATTTATGAAGATGGGTACATTCACTGAATGGTAATATTTTATTGATCTCTTACAGGTGAAGTTCTGGCCTGGGTAGTGAATGGTATATGTGTAAGTTAGACATAGATTTTTTTTAAGATTTTATTTGTTTATTTGAGAGAGAGATTGAGGAAATGAGTCAGGGGAGAAACAGAAGGAGAAGCTAGCTCCCTGCAGAGCAGGAAACCCAACATATACTCAATCCCAGACTCTAGGATCATAGCTTGAGCTGAAGGCAGACACTAAACTGACTGAGCCACCCAGGTGCCCCAGACACAGATCTTTTAAAAGAGCCTACGTTTTAGAAACAGGAAGAGGAAAGCAAGCACATAATACTATAGATTTAAAATAGAAAATAATAGTGTTCTAAGAGGGAGGGAAAATATGCAAGGAGGAAGGCAAATATGCAGTTCTGAGCTTGTAAGCCTCTTCTCTGCATGCTTCAAATACCTCAGCATTGGTGGCCTGGATATGCCCCTGACTTAAAGCAATTCTTGTCAAGGCGTGTCCTGGACCACAGCTATTCCTGTTTAGGTCCATAGCAATATAAATTACAGAAAATGTGAGTAAGCATTGTGACAGTTTTAAAGTAACTTTGAAAACTTTATGTATGGTGAATGCAACAACAGCCACAATAGTAATAATATGTCAGTGTGGGTGTTGTATGCCTTTTTCCCCTTTTCTTATTCTAGTAATTTGGTTTAATTGGATTTTGTAAAAATGAGCCATGATGTATTGGAATTTTAAAAATTAAGCTAATTCTTCTCACATACTTGAAATGCTCTGAGGTGAGGACTCTCTCCTGGAGTAGGGTAGTATTGAAAGGCACAGCAGGGCAGGGTCTTGGGTCAAAGCTCCTTGTCACCCACCCCCTCCCCCATCCCACAGACCTCACTGCAGAGTTCAGGTGACTAGTAAGAAATTTAATACTTTCTGTTCAGATTCAGGCTGGCCTAGACTGTCAAGGAAGGTATCCCAGGTATAAAGGTAATTACCTTTTGAAAGAGAAAGATTCTGTCCTCAAAATGCCGAATTTCACAGCTCTGTGGTCATGGCTGAAGGAGCACAGAACTAATTGCCAAACCTGTTTTCTGCTTTCAACTCTGCCACTTCCGGGGGGATTGCTCTTAAACTCTTCTGCAACTTCACCATCTAGAAATTGCTCCCCATTTACCACAGAGTATTTTTGCCACAGAAAGAGATTTGGCATATGAACATTTTCTGTGGTATTCACAGTTCTTTATATGTGGAACAAGTTATTATTTTATGGCCAGGATGGTGTTGACTCTTCAGGGATATGCCAATAAGAAAAATGTCCCCTAAGAGAAATCTTAAGCAAAACCAAAGACATGAAATTTTCTTGAGTTTTTCTATAAAGATTTTTTGGGGGGGGGACGGGGGGCAAAGATGTAATGGAGAATCTTTACAAGGTAACTCTTTCCAGCTTTTCAATAGCCTGGCTTTCAGATGGATTTTGACATATCTATCTACCACCCATCAATGATGAGCTGTAAAAACATTCAGATACTCTGATATTCTGCATCTTTTTACCTTATTAGGACTAAAGAGAAATTGAACATGGTTAATTTTTTTTTTCCTCAGAAAGGCTTTCAAAATAAGCATGAGATAACTGATTTGTTTGCAGTTCTCAAAGCAGGAGCTCCATAGAAAATACTGACTATGGTAGGTTTTTGCTTCTATGAATATGGGTTTGGGTTTATATATGTATAGTAGTAGATAGCTGAGAAGAATTTTCCTTAGAAGTTTTGTTTAGTTTTGTTTTGTTTTGTTTTTAACATTTCTCTCTAAAAACATAGAGGATACTAAGCTAGGTCAGCTGAAGGTCAAGAACTTAAGGCACCATAGTTCCCTGTCCCTATATGAAACAATACCGGCATATTTTCCAAGATACCAAGATCAAGCAAAAACAGCTTATCTTTTTGCTCCAGGAATGACCTGCTCCTGGAAGATAAGACTCAAAGCAAATAAACTACCTATTTATTAAGACTAAGTTTGCTCATTGAGACTTGCTTCAAGATTCTCACCCCACCTGGGTGGCTCAGTCTGTTATGTGTCTGCTTTCAGCTCAGATCATGACCTGGGATCATGGGACTGAGTCCCACCCTGGGCTCCCTGCTCAGCAGGAAGTCTGCTTCTCGTTCTCCCTCTGCCCCTCCCCTTGCTCCTTCTCTTTTTCTTTTTCTCTCTCTCACTCACTCTCTCTCAGATAAATAAATAAAATCTTTAAAAAAAATACACACACACAAAAGTTTCTCACCTCTTTGATGTGCCTGCAAAACCAAAATTATTATATTATAAACTGTTCATTCCCAACCATTGCTACACCTTGAAACATCCACCTTAATATCACCTATCCGGGGTTCTAAACCATCCATAGATAACGTGTATTAGCACTTCCATAATTTCTTCACTGACACGCTATCCTAAGACTCGATGTGGTTTTTTTCCTACCACCATAAGTTTAACCAATAGGTTTTTCTTCTAGTTGTTTGGGGGAAAGGACAGTGAATAAGGTATACCAAAATGATTTAATTAATATAGGATCTAGATCAACACATGCAATAATATTTTTCTGCAAACTATTCTTACCTTTCCCCTACCTCTCTCTTTAAAATCAGGATTATTAGAGACATTGTTTAAGCTGTTTCCTTTGAAATGTTAACTTTCTCTTACAATGCATGGACATGAAGGCCCCTCTCGTAGGTGCTCCGACAGATGGACATCATTTTTTTTAAGATTTTATTTATTTATTGGACAGACAACAAGAGCAGGAACACGAGCAGTGGGAGTGAGAGAGAGAAAGGGGGAAGCAGGCTCCCTGCTAAGCAGGGAGCCCGATGTAGGACTCGATCCCAGGACCCTGAGATCATGACCTGAGCTGAAGGCAGCCGCTTTATGACTGAGCCACCCAGGTGCCCACAACAGATGGACATCTTATCCAGGCAACACAGTATAATTCACCACCTGATTGTCTTGGTACCTTCCCTTTCTTATGAAAAGCAAAGGTTAAAAGAGATATACATTATGTCAATACTTGGATGTGGTGCTTTGATGGAGGGAATTTGAGCTCACGCATGAGTTTCCCATAGAAAAAGAACTTTGGAAGCCATTTTGAGGCCCCCAAGTAGGAGCAGCCACAGATTGAAATAACAAAATGGGAAGACCCTAGGCCTATATCCAGGTTACGGGAAGCCTAAGTTCTTCAAGCAACAGGGCTGATCCAGGAATGAAGGGAGCTTCTGAATGGCCCTTCCAGGAGATGGCTGGGTACATTTGTGCCCTTATGGTAATTATGGGGATTCTGATGTAAAGACAGTAGTGCCACAGAGCAGTGGTTTCACAAATGTTTCAAATGCATGTAATACTTCTCTAAGGAGAAGATGTCTTTGAATCAAGTCTCCAAGGACAGTTTTATTATTCATAGAAGAAAATTTAAGACCAAACTAATTTCCCAACACAACAAAAGTTTATAGCCAAGGTGTAGCCCAGTGTTAAATCTAAGAAAAATTCCCTCACAAAGACTATGTTGCACACATTTACACAACTTAAGGGATCCATAGTAATCAGTTTTGCATGGTTTTTCACTGCTTTAGGGAAACTGTAGATTGTTTGTGCATAGATCTACTTTTTTTCATTCATATCATCACTGTCTCCCAGCACAGAAATGACTGAATGATGAGACCATGTTGAGCAGGAAACAGACTGTCTGGGGTCTTTCTCATCTTACCACTACCCCTTGGAGATCCAAGAATTTGGTAACAGACACTCAAAAAAGATGCATCCTCTTCAACTGTGAGCCATTTCCTCTTGTGGAGCTTGTCTGGAAAAAGACTCACACAAAATTAGTTGTGGAAATTAGTAAAAGAAATATCAGCAGATATTATTTAAAGTCATTAAAATTATCATAAGTTTAGATTTTTTACATTTGAAGTAAACACACTTTAATTATCTAATTTGAACTAAGCAAATATATACATATATGCATACATATATGGTATGTATGTATATATATATATATAGCTTTCATTTCTTTTAGAGAAAATTTACAGGTATGTCTGGACACTTTATTACTTGAGTTATGGTTGAAAAACTCAGTGTTTTAGGGATTCAAGGACCAGCCTTGGTAGGACAGTCAGCCAGATTATTTATTCTTAAAAAACAAAAACAAAAACATACAATTAATTAAGAACATAGTCTACTATAGCTCCAGCTAGGAGAATTCATTTGAATTTCCCATTAAAAGGAATCTGAACTCTTGCCAAAATGTTTATTTTCCCTAACTCAACATGTATAGTCTTATCAAGGTCAATTAATTAATTAGTCCATTCAAGATTTGTTGAAGCTTCTTCTAGATCAAAGTTTTTACTACTAAAAATACACATGTCTAAAGACTGTCTTTGCCTTTATGGAATAAAAGTTGTTCTAGATACCAAATGTCAGAAGTTCACTGATGGTGATTACAATGGTTCATTTTATGTGCCAACTTAACTGGGCTGTGGGGTACCCAGATATCTGGTTGAACACTATGTTGGATATTTCTGTGAGGGTGTTTCTGAATGAAATAAATATTTAAGTCTGTTAACTGAGTGAAGCAGATTGTTCTCCCTAATAAAGATGAGCCTTGTCTAATCAGTCGAAGGCTTGAGTAGAACAAATGCTGACCCTCCCCCAAATAAGAAGGATCTCTTTATATGCATATATCTCCCCATGAGACATTGGCTTTTTCCTGCCTTTGTGCTTGAACTGAGATTTTTTTTTTTTAATTTTTAAGTTTTTATTATTATTTTTTTTTTTTGTCATTGAACCTGCCAGCCTTCAGACAGGAGCTATACCCTCAGCTCAGCTAGGTGTCCAGCTTGCTTATTGCAGGCATTGGGACTTGTCAACCTTCATAATCCCATGAGCTAATTCCTTATAATAACCATATATTATAGCCTGTTGGTTCTGTTTCTCTGGAAAACCCTGACTAATAAAGAACTTTACAGAAGATGTCATGAGATTATGGAGGAAAGATCACTTAATGAATCATAGAATAATTACAGATGGGGTCTCAGTGAATTAAAGTTTAATGTGAATTTTAATTTAAATATTTTAAAACTGTATGTAAATTGTAATCTTCTTCAAAGAAAAAATACAGTCCACTTTAGTATCTTCGAATCTTTTTAACATCACAAATGTCTTTCAAATAATATTTTATTACACATCTCCATTGAGTTAAACAGATGTAACTATAGCTGCTCTACTTGATCTAGAAATGCTTCTGGACACCCAGTCATATCTGTAAACTCCACAGAATCTTCTCCATAAAACCCCCTATCTTACATCGTGATTCACAGGTTAAAAATCATGACTTGACTTCATCAGAGAAAATGTGTATAGGGAGGGAACTTGGCCCAGTTATATTTGACTAAACATTGTCATACAATTTAAACCACCTTACTCTACAACAAATTATAACACCAAAAATTTATAAGATAACATTTTTTTGAAGAGCAAGTGTTTTCAAGTTCAATTATTCCCCTTGTGTTTACTGCTGTATCTATTCCATCTGTGACAGAAGAATTAGATACAGCATTAATCATACCTGTTTTTCTCCAGGTTGATGAGGAAAAAAAAAGGTATTTTGCCCATAACAGGGGAGATAGGCAGGGATTTATGTGTAGAGTCCCAGAGTTGTGGGTTGTTTTTTTTTTTTTTTTTTTTTTTTTAATATTGAAGATACTGTTTTGAAAAACTATGTAGAATAGTCATGGAAACAAAAAACAGTCTGGTGCAAACAGTGCAGGGCTTGAAGTGTTGAAAGAGAGGGAATGTTCAAAATATAATAAAGTTGACAGCTCATATCAATGGGAAAGATGCATTTTTTGACAAATGGGAAAACTGAGTAGTCATCTAATGGAAAAATAATAATCTGGAAATTTAGTTCACATCTTCTATTAAAACAAATCCAGATGAATCAATGATTAAAACAACTTGGTTAAAAAAAATTGAAAAGTACAAAACTAAAATGGGAGAGGTAGATTTGGTTTTAAAATTTTGTGGTGGGCATGGCATCTCTAAATATGAAATGAAATACAAAAGAGCAAATAAAGCAGTAATAATTTTTTAAAGATTTTATTTATTTATTTGACAGACAGAGATCACAGGTAGGGAGAGAGGCAGGCAGAGAGAGAGGGGGAAGCAGGCTCCCTGCTGAGCAGATAGCCCGAAGTGGGACTCGATCCCAGGACCCTGGGATCATGACCGGAGCTGAAGACAGAGGCCTAACCCACTGAGCCACCCAGGCGCCCCAGCACCAATAAATTTTAATACATGTATATTTTAAGATTCTTCCCAGAAAACTTCATAAAGCCAAAGACTAATGTTAATTTGGGTAAATATTTTCAGTTCACATCTTAAACAACAAGAAAATTTCCTTAATATATAAATGCTCTCACGGTGTCTGGGTGACTCAGTTGGTTAAGCGTCTGACTCTTGATTTCAGTTCAGGTCATGATCTCACTGTCCTGAGATCGAGACCCCCATCAGGTGCCACACGGAGCACAGAGTCTCTTTGAGATACTCTCTCTCCCTCTCCCTCTGCCCTCCCCACCTTGATCTCTAAATAAATAAAAATATCTTTAAAAAAAAAAAAACTAGTCTTGTAAACCAAAAGGAAAAAGACCAAAAAGAAGTATCAAGAGAAACAAAGGGAAGTTTGCAGTAAAACAAAAAACTAAAACAAAACCCACAAAGTGTTCTGAAAAAAAAAATGTACACTGATGGAAATACACTTTTTTGTAATTCCCATGGATGGTAATTAGACAACAACTATCAAAATAGAATGCACATGCCCTATGACCCAGCAATTCACTGTCCTGGACATCGATCCTACACATTAGTGATGTATTGTATGAACAAGAGCATTCCTTGCAGCCACTGTGTGTTATGTAAAATTACCTCCATGCCTCCAGAATAGGACAATGTAAGTAAAGTATGCTACATTTAAATGATAGGATACCTTACGGCTTTATACAAACTGCAACATCTTTCTATGTACACTAAAATGAAAACTAAATCACATGGCATTTCTCCGTGTGGAGAAAATAATCCATGTATCATGCTTGGAAATGTAGAGAAACATCTAGAAGGACAGAATCAAAAATTGTGAGTGCAGGGTGCCTGGGTGGCTCAGTGGGTTAAGCCTCTGCCTTCGGCTCAGGTCATGATCTCAGGGTCCTGGGATCGAGCCCCTCATTGGGCTCTCTGCTCAGCGGGGAGCCTGCTTCCCTCTCCCTCTCTCTCTGGCTGCTTCTCTGCCTACTTGTGGTCTCTCTCTGTCAAATAAATAAATAAAATCTTAAAAAAAATTTATATAAAATGTGGTCAAATATTGCATTAGCTCTACTACATGAAAACTGTAGCCCTAAATGTTTTTATTATAAAACAGGACACACTGAAAATAATTAAGTTGACTAAGCAAAATAATTTAACTTAAAACACAAGATTATAGTAAATTCAGATAAATGAAGAAAAAATATGAATAATACATGAAATACAGAAAAATACAGAAAATTGAAAAAGAATGTAAGCAAACAACAACAACAACAGCCTCCCAGAAACCATCAGCAAAACAAAATAGTATTATTTTTTAAAATAAGCTCAATAAAATAGACAAAGAAAGAAATAAAATAGTAAAAAAAAAGGGGGGGATATTCTCTCCTTGGGAAAAAAAAGTAACTAAGCTCATATGAGGAACACTTTTATTGCAATAACATGTATAAGTTTAAAAAATCTAAATTAAATGAGCAAGTGATCTGAACAGTGCACATACAACAGATAAGTTAATCTAACCACACACACATTCACATAGTTGTGTGCACACATTTACGCACGCACACACCTCTGACTAGTCTAGTGCATAGTAAAGAAACTCCCTTGTGAATAATCTACACTCTCCCCAAAATACAGAAAGTAGAAGCACAGACTTTTGGGCATATGCTTCCTAACTTTCAAGGAACAGGAAAAACAATCTTATGCAAACTCTTCTTTAATCTTACCCACTTTCTCCTTGAAAATGAGAAAAGTGGGAAGATTCCCTAGCTCATTTCAATACCAAAGAGAATAAAAAGAGAATAAAAATTCTAACTAAAAATGTAGCTATTTATAATGCAGCAGTATGTTTTTTTTAAAAATGTATCCTAACCAAATAGAGGCAAGTTTACTGCATTTTAGAAAGCTGAGTAACACAATGTGTGCAATTAACAGATAAAAGAAAAAAATGTGGTCACCTTAATATATGCAAAACATGCTTTAGAAAATTAAACCTTTCACAATAAAAACTTAGCAGAATCTAATTAGACAGGATAGTCATTAACTCGATAAATGGCATTAGTGAAAAAACTTTTAATTGTGAAACTTTATGCATTCCATACAGGAGGAGAAAAGTTAGAGTATCTGAGAATATGACAATTACACAATATTATGTGAGAGAGTCTCGACAATGAATAATACAACAAAAAGAAATATAAAAATAAAATAACAGAATCACTAGTAGGTGATATCATTGTCAAAATTAAAAACAAGACCATGAGTTAAATAAAATTGATCGGTTTATGAAAGCAGACTCTAGTCTGAAGTCTTAGAAACTTTTAGCAAACATAACTAAGTAAAAATGAAATAGGAAAAAAAATCTACTCAAAAGTGAAAAAAAGGAACTGTAAAATTACCCAGAAAATACATCTATTCAAATGTATAATACCTTTGGTAAAAATTCACAAAATTTAAGTGAAGGACATTAGAAAGATAAGTACAAATACAGATAAACTCTGAAGACTAGGAGTGATAACTTCTTACAAAAATATGTATAACCTAAGATGTCTTTTTCAGGTGCAAATTTCCCACAAGAAGTAGTGATACAGGAGTTCACTCTGGCAGTTCTGGGGGGTGATTACAGCTACGATGTGAAGATTTATGACCTGACTTCAAGTTAAACAAGCAAGCTGTCCTCTCTTTTTCCATCAAAAGGAGAAGATAATGTGAAAATGGAGGAACCCCAAATCTACACCAAGCAATATTGGAGTAAACTCTTTGCCACTCATCTCCCAGGTGGGGCCCCCCAAATCATATGTCCTATGGAAGAACTCTCATTTCCTAAATGTAGCTTTTAGTTCCCTGGGAATTAAAAAGGACACATTACTGATATGAATAAAGATGAGTTGTAGATATTAGTACAGGAAAATTGCAACATAGGACTAAGGCAGCGAGGGTGTAAGTTCTCAGGGGCCCCGTTGGCGGAAACTCGGTAATGCACGGAGCCACCACTGGGAGGAACCGTAAACTCTGTGCCACCTTCTGTTGCCCTTGTCACTTCAACCCCTTTTGAAGGTAGCTGGGTCTATAAAGAAATGGTTGACATAGTATAATAAATAATTGATCGAAATTCTGCCTTTCAGATTTGTTATAGCCCTTGAAACGCAAGGCCAAATTTGTAACACGGAGTATATTGCTTTAAATATAAAATTGACTGATCTGTGCTTCTCTTTTGTTCTCACTAGCTAATCAATGTATGGGTCCCTGAACGTAAGATTTCTGTTTTGGGGATTTCTTATAAACACCCATCTTTACTACTATAAACACATCTCAAAGCTTATATTCTGTTAGATCTTTCAAAACCCCAGTCTTTGTTCATTAAATACAAAGACCGCTAACCTGATGGCTCGTGATCAGTAGTGGGCCATCCCCGGTCACCACGCTCATGTCATCCTATAGTCAGCTTTGAAGCACACAAAGGGGCTGGCTACATATTTCATTCCAGAATTATCCCAGAGTTTCGTTTTCATATTTAGAAAACCCAGACCTTTAAAAATAGTTGATGAATAAATAAGCTGTATATCAAGTAAAGGATTTCTTTTATGAGAGAACAGACTACTCATCTGAGACTTGACCATGCAGAGTTCTAATCTGTAACTGTTCCGTAACACCCTGACCAGGTGGTTTCCAAAGGCTGCCAGCTACTCAAGCAATCTCTTATTTCAATTTACAGATGAAAATTAAATCAGTCCTATAAATTTAAATATATAAGAATTCTCTTTCTTCTTCACAAAGGTATTCTTTTTTCTTTCTTTCTAACGAGTTGAAAGATTGAGAACTCCATATTCATTTAGATCCCCCTTCTCCACCGGGTTCTTCCTACTCTCTCTGGTTATTTGTGTTGACAGCCAGAACAGTGAAGCCTGTTTTATGGTAATACTCCGACAGTCATATTTTCTCCAGGCTGAGTCATCTCCATGCTTTAATCATTCTCTGGCTGCCTCTGAAATTTGAATTTTGTCATCCTGCCTTCCAAAGGCAGTGGATTGGGAGAACTCAGGCGTGTTAGATGGTGGAACACAGCCTGCTAATCTTTGATAAAAAACTATAATCCTATATAACATGGTGTCAGCCTGCTTTTTTTTATTCCTTCATTTTTAATCTGATGAAGAATGGATCAGCACCCTTAACTGATTATGACACATACATGTGCTTTTGAAATCATATACCTTGAGTGATAAACACCATAACTTAACCAATACTTGCGGGACGTGTGACAATGAAATCCATTTTTCCCTTTTTGTATGATTTTTCTCACTCTGCTCCTGGCCTTCTCTCCTTTTCTGTTGACAGAGAGGACAGCGGTTGCTCAGGTGTGTATCTGATTCAGGTGATGTGACACGGAAAACTTAATGTTAATGTTAGCAGTGAGCCCTTCACCTCCTTCCAAAACCTCTGTATCCAATAACAACATTGAGAAAATATATTCGAAAATATATTCCAAGTTTTAAAAAAGAGAGTGAAAATAAATACCATTAGTCATGGCTCCTAGTAAAACCCAGAATCTAAAATCCCTAATCTGAATACCACAGCCATCATTACCCTGCTAAGGGGCTAACGATTTAGAAGATACATCGTAATTAGCAAAAGAGGCTGTGTTTTCTCCAAGGCCTATCTGATCTCATATCCTTGTGCATAAATCCAGATCACATATAACCTTTAGTCTTTCTCCTCTCCAGCAGGGGCAGAAAGAGCAGGATGTGGAGGTTTAGGCTGACATATGCCTTCCAGTAGCAGAGATCTAACCCTCTTCCTATTCTGCACTTTGTAAAGCACCTCACAATCTGGAATAAATTCCAGTTTTTATTTTTCCACATCAGCTACATGAGTTGGAAGAAAAATGTTGCATAAAGAAGACAATATTGCACCTGTTATGTTCAATATATACTAATGTATCTCATCCACAAGAAGATCACATGTCTTCCTGTGTTGCCTCTCTGTGGACTGGGGAAGTCCACTTTGCCCTTGACTTCTGGAAGGGCATTTCTTCCTTTGAGGTGGAGTGGACAATTGGGACAGTGTAGCATTTTAGCAACTTATGAATACCAAAGTTTCGGGTATGACCCATGGTCCCCACAGAACAGTGGATCCTGTTTGTGGTTCTGGTTTACTAATTTTCCCACTATACACTGAGAGTAGACAGGATAGGTGAGCTGTGCGCCTTCCACCGGGTTTATGTTGACTACATTAAATAAGCACAGGGCCATCACCCTGCCATTAGGGTATGATGTGTGATCAACATACTCATATAGGTTTTCTCCTTTCCTTCCAATGACGTTAAATCTTGGATGCAATTAAGTAGGCTTACTGTGCTTCCCCATATAGGAGAAGGATCATTGCAGAATTCTGCTTGTCCTTTTGGGAACTTTTTCCTGATAATTTGTTGCTCCTATGTACCTATGGTCCAAGTAGTAGATGGATTGGCTCCTACGGCCTTTTATTGACTCTGACATTATCTCTGGGAGCCACATAGTATCCTGGTTACTGTGTGCAGAACTGACTCTCAGGTAGCAGAGCAGAAGCAAGGGGACTCAGTATGGTGTGATGCAAAACTCTAGGTAAGAGGGGCACCTGGGTGGCTCATTCAGTAAGCACCTGCCTTTGGCTCGGGTCATGATCCCAGGGTTCTGGGATTGAGCCCCCCCAGTGGTCTCCTGCTCAGCAGGAAGCCTGCTTCTCCCTCTCCCACTCCCCCTGCTTGTGTTCCCTCTCTTGCTGTGTCTCTTCCTGTCAAATAAATAAATAAAATATTTTAAAAAATGATCTAGGTGAGAATCTATGGTTGGATGGTGATGGCTTGAATATAGGCAGTAGTAGAAATGACAAAAAATGAGTGGATTTCTGCTACACTCTAAAGGTGCCATTGATGGTATCTGCCGATCAATGAGATGTTTGCTCAAAAACAGGATACAGGGACAATACTTCCTATGACTCTAGCTTTAACGACTCAATAGATGGTGACATCATTTGCTGAAATCAGAAGATTAGGGAAGGAAAAGTCTTTGGGAATACAGAAATAAATCAATTATTTTGCTTTGGAGAAGTTAAGTCCAAGATGTTTCCATGGCATCATGTTCAGATATTGATCAGGCAGTTGGACACATGAACTTGGTATATAGACAAGGGATGGAGATACAACATTAGGAACCACCAAAAAGAAGACTGAACCTAAGGTCACTGGGCAGGGAAAGCATGTGCGTCAATAAAAGGTAACACTATGACTTCCCTCTCCCCACCTAATCAGTCCTTATTCTTGTTGAGAAATCTGGAGTGCTAAGGGAATGGACGTCTACTTCCACATATCGATTTAGAACAATTTGAGTCCTCACTTACACACACAAAATAATGTATGTGCCACATGGTTGATTTCAGCTCACATTCAGTGTGAGAAATAGCAGTCAAATGAATGAATGGAATTTCAGGCATTTCTTCAATATCTGAAGCCTGGGATATCTTCCCATTGAAATCATTTCAGCACCTCCAAAAATAGCTCTCACTAGCCACATCTTTCTATAGTTTTAGGAAACATTCGACACACCCAAGAATACCATACATCATTCTCACACCCACACAGTGTGGAAACAACCAAAATATCAATTAAATGTGACAAACAGCAGTTTATAATCTAAGTTCCAATTACTCTATTACAAAATTTTGCTACAAAACATGTGTGTCAAAATCAAATATACATTGTAAAGTCTAGACTTGAATTTTCATGACCAGCTGCAGAAAATTATTGTAATTTAGAGGAAAAAAGGAAGATATAGGGAGAGTAAAACAAAAAGATTTCCAGATTTCGGTCTCTGGGGCCACCTTCTTCTGTGCCAATGAGTTTCATCACCAACCTGTAGAGCTGAAATGAGTTACTTCAGATGTTGCTACGAGGTTCAGTTAAACATATAATGGTTAGTGAGTGAGTTCTAGAGCAAGGATGCCAGTGTTCAAATCTCAGCTGTGCCCAATATTTGAAATGAGTGCTTAAACAGATTACCTAACTTCTTTCTTTTTCAAATTGCTCATCTTTAAAATAGTTACGATAATAGCACCTAACTCGTGTCTCCATGCAAAATTTGCCCATGGAAACACAGCTGCTCAAAACCCATCCCTAAGTGCATGTTCACTCTTGCTCGTCCCAAATATGCCATAAATCCATCATTTCTCTAAGACACAACTAGAATTTACTCTGTTTTTACTTTTTTCATTTCTTCTTCTGGGCAATTCTAAAACCCTCAGTAGAGATTTAAGTGTGCTGAACAATCCCAAGGAAAGGGAGAAACTGTGCTTAAATAACTTCTATTTTATGCAAAGATTTTCTCCAGGTAATTTCTTTTTGTATATAAGACAATGGCTTATTTAGCCCTTTTTGTGTGCCAGACATTATTCTAAGTGCTTTGTAAACTATATCACATTTGGTTTTCATAGCTATTCCATGAGATTGGCCTGGGCTCTTAATTACTCTGCTGTGCTGTCCCTAATTTCAAACACAGGGCATTGTACAATCATCGTGAACACTTGGGGAGGTGCACATGCCCTTTCTTTTCACTACATCTGTATCTTTGGGATGAATATCCAATAGTGCAATTGCTGGGTCATAGGGTAGCTCTATTTTTAACTTCTTGAGGACCCTCCATATTGTTTTCCAAAGTGGCTGCACCAATTTGCATTCCCACCAACAGTGTAAGAAGGTTGCATCGATATAGATGGGACTGGAGGAGATTATGCTAAATGAAATAATTCAAGCCGAGAAAGACAATTACCATATGGTTTGATTTATGTGTGGAACATAAGGAATAGCACGGAGGACATTAGGAGAAGGAAGGGAAAATGAAGGGGGGAACCAGAGGGGGAGATGAACCATGAGAGACTATGGACTCCAGGAAACAAACTGAGGGTTTCAGGGGGAAGAGGGGTGAGGGGATGGGTTAGCCTGGTGATGTGTATTAAGGAGGGCACATACTGCACGAAGCACTGGGTGTTATATGCAAACAATAAATCATGGAACTCTACATCAAAAACTAATGATGTACTGCATGGTGACTATGGTAGCATAATAAAATTTTAAAAAATAATAATAGTAGTAAAAAAATAAAACATTGGGTGAAAAATAAGATGGTAGCCTGCCATTATTGAAATCTCCTCCCACTCATGTAAGTTTTATGAGGAGATACTGCATCTATCACAATATAAATTAACATATTAGTGATTCCAAGATGACCTAATTTTTTTTCAAGATTTTATTTGTTTATTTGACAGCAAGGGACACAGCAAGAGAGAGAACATAGCAGGGGGAGTGGGAGAGAGAGAGCAGGTTTCCCACGGAGCAGAGAGCCCGATACAGGGCTCGATCCCAGGACTCTGGGATCATGACCTGGGCCGAAGGCTGCCGCATAATAACTGAGCCACCCGGGTGCCCTGACCTATCTAATTTTAAAGGCTAGCCTTTCCCAAACTAGCCACAGTTTGATACTTAGTGTGTATATTCAGTAAGTTCTCACAGTGAGTCGTCTTCTAAGAACTGAACTTAGGAGATGCTGATTTAGATACTCTTTGGGACAGGTGGACTCTCTTTTCTTTTATAGAAATATTCTGAGAAGGAAATAGTGAATTTGATTCAATGAATCTTCATGTAGAAACAAGATGGATGACCTTTTTAGGGGATCTGTTTTATGTGTAAAAGGAGACTCAGTATTTCTGGGAATGGAGATGAAGTCATTGGCCTACATATGAGCTGATTTAGTTAATTAGATACTAGTAGGTTTCTGATGACTTTCATGCTGCTGAGGATTTGCAAAATATGGAGAAGACTGTCTTTAAATACCCTGTGTGGTCCATGTTCCTTTTATATACTCACTCCATTTGCCCCTCAAAAACGTAGGGACTCTTACAACAAAGCACCCCCCACTCCAATACCCACATAAGTAACTTGTGTCTCTGACCCTCCTTCCTGCACCACACTTGCATTATTATTATTATTATTACTATTATTATTATTAGGTGAAGAATTTTAAATATTAGGGGGCATCTCTCATGTACTTCACAGAGACTATTCTAAAATATTACTGACTTATACAAAGCATGAGCTCCACTAGCTCATCCAATTGCAAAGCTTTCCTGGTTTACCAGGTATGTTATTTTGTTTGATCATTACACCGATGTTGTGGGCTAAGAATTATCATCCTCATGTTATATATGAAAAGAAAGAGGCCCAGAAAGAAATTTCAAAAGAACCTAAATCGTAAATAACAGCCAGATTCAATGCTTGGTCTTCCACATACAACCTTCAGCTAGAGCCTACAGCAAAGATCTCTATTTCTCTGAAGCATGTGATTTATTTTTAATTTTTAATTTTAATTTTTATTTATTTATTTTTGTCTTCAGGATTCTGTGTCTTTCTAAACAGACAGACTTGAGCTTCTGGGGACTGGATGTCTCTTTTATAGAAACCCCATATGTCCCTTAACGTTTACTAAAATCCATCCTGCAACCCTATTATATCTTCCATTGAAATGGTGGATTTAGTGGGATGCTATCAATTCCATCTAGCTAGGCAGAGTTTTGGGGCAAATTGTTGGGTTGGTTTAAGCAGACAAGAAAACTGGGAGCAGGCAGTTAAAAAAATTGAATAAAAATTATTCAATTTTTATTCAAGCAGCAAAATCAAATTAGGATCAGTAGCATTAATGGAAGAAGAATGAAGGTCACAATAAACAGATCTTATTGTTAGTGGTACATTCTAACCATCAGGGCAAAAAATTCTCAATTAGAAGTCTGGGAGTGAACTTATTGGATTTATTGGCTGTCTCAAACAAAAGGCAAAGTTGTTATTAGAAGGCAGGAAGGCATTTTTCTGGGGACCAAATCTGAAGGTATATTTACTTAATATTTAAAGGGCCTGATGACCCAAAAAGTACCATCCACTGGTGGAGAAGCACATTAGCCACTCCTTTCTTCACCTACCACACCTATTCTGGTCCTGAGCGTTAGAGCAACATACATGCCAAGTACAAGGGCACACAGTTATTATCAGACCAAGATACTAAGGAAAAGGATCCCTGTGGGGGACAAAGAATAGGCCCACTCCTCATTATTCCAAGGTCATTTTCCTTTATTGGATTTCTCCTTCTCTCTTTTTGTTTCTCGAAGTGCAGCTTGTGTTGAAAATTTGGCCTGGTTCCGTCTACCATCTGAGAGAACCTAACTGCTATTGAAAAGTTCTGGGGCGGGCTGCCTGGGAAAGTTCTGCTTTGGACAAATGGAAATTCCCGTGTACTTTGATCTGGCTGTCCTTAGATTCACCTCTCCCTCTTTCTCTCTGACATAAGATATTACCTGCTAAAATTAAGATGTAAAACTAAGGAAAAGAGGTCAAGTTAGAGGTGAATAAAGTCCTCCTTTCTTATAATTGTTTTAGCCCCATCTGCTAAAGTCAAAAGTCCAATAGAGAAACTTGGAGACAAGTTCTCTAATATCCAGAGAAAGCATGAATTTAATTGTAAGCTTCTCCTCTACATACCTCCCTTGGAAGCTGTGGCAGCTTGAACACCTGGAAAAGAATTCACAATCTCAGATTCTCCTCACCTCCACCATCTTTCCACCACGGAGACAGGCAGATCAATGATAATTATTAAACTGCTTATGTGTGGGGAGGGTTGAGTAGCTGGTGGCATGGTGTGACAAGTGTGGAGTTTACACTGACCATCCAGGAGGAAGGTTTGTTCTGTGTTAAAGGCAGGAAGGGTCACCCAGGAAGATAGGAACTCAATATGAGAAAAGGACTAGTCTAGGACACAACCACTTTCCAGCATCCATTTAGAGGTTAATTAAGAAAGCCTCATAAGCCTCTGGGACAAACCAATGGGGAATTAATTTTATGTCCTTGGACACAATTGATTTTTAGGAGGCCACAAAATTAATGCCTAACTGTTAGAACGGCATGGTCGGAATTCTTTTTCCATAGATGGCATTAGCTCTTGGACTCTGGGGGCAGCAAAGCAGCAAAATCAAATTAGGATCAGTAGCATTAATGGAAGAAGAATGAAGGTCGCAATGTCAGTCAAGTAGAAAAACAAAGTCTGCAGTAAGTTTAAAATAATAAAGCCTGCTGTCCATTTCAAAAGACTAGGCAGCAGCTAACTGGTCTTCTAGAATGGATATAGTAACTTCATTGCGGGCCTCCTGGGACCAATGAGTTGAGGCACACAATGGGGACCATTTTCACTCAGCCATTACCACGATAGGGAAGCCAAGCCCAGGTTTGGACATAGAGGATACTGGGAGAGGGCAGAGATAATTGGTTGGGCTGAAGATAGATGCAAAGAAGAAAACTAGGAATGACTTCAGGATAACTGAACTTTGGGATTGTAAGCAGAGTCATTGATTTTCTCAGTGTCTTGAATCACTCAGGGAAGAATGGCTTGTACACATAAACAAAATGAGCACTTGTTTTCATGTGGTTGGGAAATGGAAGGTCAGGTGGGTGGACTCCCTGATTAAAAAAACTATTTGAAAAAAAAAAACTATCCGATATTTTAATGTATTACACAAATGGCATCTGTGAACTATCTTTTATTCATTTTAATAATCTGAGATAACTAAAAGAAGAGGTTTAATTTAATATGCTTCATGTAAGTGAATATTGGGAGCACAATTGCTCAAGTTAATATTTTATATGCAATTAGAAGTTGTAGAAGGACTCTTGTGACCTTGTGGTTTTGAGTTTAAGAACAAAAGTCACTTGGTGCTGAGCACTTAAAACCACAGGGGGTGAAGAGCAGTCATCAGTTGACTGAGGAGACATGCAGCCATGAAACAGTCAGAGCTGTCAGAAGGTCCCACGGTCAATTTCCAGGTACCTTTTCCTGTGGGGTTTGACCTGGACCCAGTTGCTTAAAGCTTTTAAGCCTATGTTTTTCGCCCTTTAAGTGAGGATGATTATGATTATTTCTATTCCATAGGGCTTTTGTGAGAGTACATGAGATCATGTGTACATAGTACTCAGCACATGACCTGGCGCACAAGTGCTCCTAAAAAGACAGCGGCTGTGGCAAAGGCTGCAATTTGCTTATTCAATGTACATGCTCCCCCTTTTTTGTCCTAACAAAATCACATTTTTGTTGGTAATTGTATTATGCCCACTAAAAACTGTTTTCCAATCTGTTCTACAGATTAAGGTGAGCATTTGATATGGGCAATGGAATGCCACAGAATGTGCGAGTGCAGCATTAATGAAACCATTTTGCTTGTACTCTTTCCTTCCTGGAATCACAGCTATGTTGCCTGAACATTAGCAGCCATCTTGTGACCATGAGGCAATCTGGAAGATGACAGTCATGTGCTAAATTCGATGAGGCAGAAATATTGAAAAACTTTAGGTCCCTGATGACAGCATGTACCTGTTATAATAATTCTTGATTGTCTACCTGTAATAATTACTTTTATGTATCAACTTGGCTAGTCCATGATACTAGATATTTGGTCCAAGATTATTCAAAATGATTCTGTGAATTATCATTTTAGATAAGATTCATATTTAAATCAGTAGACTTTGGGTAAAGCAGATTGTCCTCCACAGTATGGGTGTGCCTCATCCAATCTACTGAAGGCCTTTCTAAAAAAATAAAAAAATTTAAAAAACCTAAAAACAAAAAACACTGACTTCCCCAGGAAAAGAAGGAATTCTCTCAGCAGACT
>RCUC01152127.1:0-33221 GCA_003697995.1 Taxidea taxus jeffersonii
TTCTCCCAACTCATGACTATCCCACCGGCACAGAATCAAAGGCCAATTTCACTCACAGAATTTTAAGATCCAGTTGGGCTCTTCTCTCCTTCTGAAAGGTGAAGTCCTTTATATTTTCTTCTTAAATCCTCCTCGCCAAAAGTTCTCTAAGATTTCCCTGAACTGGTGATTCCCAAAACGTTAGAACCGATTCCCTTGATGTCAGAGGAAGCCGGATACAGGCCTGCTGATTGATGGGCTAAACGAACTCTTCCCAGCTGAGCCTTGACAATCGCAGGTTTGGCAAGACAATCGTTACTTCTGGTTTTGTTTTTGTTAAAACAGAAAGAGGCTCCCAACTCCTTAAGAGGTATCCCCCAGTCCATGCCCTGTTCTAGTAAAACTTTTCTTGCCTCTCTTTATTTTAAAAGAGAGGAGCCACTTTCTCAGGAGGCTAGACTCAGACACATGTGTTTTGGAATAGCCAATAACACAGTTGCCACCCCTTTTACTGGAGGGCCCTGACGTTCTCAGATGTCAGCCTGGGTCCAGATCAACTAGAAAGTTTGTTCAACTGCATTGCTGGTGGCCAGCCTCAGGGTTTCTGACTCAGCAGGTCAAGGGTGGGACCTGAGGATCTGGTTCTAACAGATTTCCAGGTGATGCTGCAGCTGCTGCTCCGGGGACCATACTTTGAGAACCACTGCTCCAGCGACAGCTTTATGATCAAGAAATATGTTCTGAGGAGTGCCTGGGTGGCTCAGTTGGTTAAAAGTCCAACTCTTGATTTTGGCTCAGGTGATGATCTCAGGATCATGAGATCGAGCCCTGTGTTGGGTTCTCTCTCCCTCTGCCCCTCTCCCCTGCTCGCGTGTGCTCACATGTGCGTGTGCTCTTTCTCTGTCCCCACTAAAAGAGAAATATGTACTGAGTAAGTACTGAATACAAGGTACTCCAATGGATACTGGAAGCCCAAAGAGATATATCTGCCTTCAAAAGTTTACAAAGTTTAAGTATTTTCTTTCTTCCCTAAAGAGATAAGCAGCCACAAGAAAAGAGACAACAGCACCTGCTAAATGCTCAGGGAGCAGTGATCAGCGGATTCAGCACAGAGAGAGATGTTGATAGATGTCCTGGGTAGAGGGCAGCCTTGGAGAAAACTCTGAACTTGACCTGGTCCTTGAGAGGAAGGTTAGCACTTAGATAACCAGCAATGAGACACATGCGTAATGCCTCAAAGTAAAGCATCTCAGCTCCTTTCAACACTGATTCTCCTTTATACAGGGAGGTTGGCAGGCCGCAGAGGAATTATGGCTCATGTCCTCTGCAGGCTTCCATGCTCAGCTGCGTCTTGGTTCCGCATGAGCCAAACCTGCACCTGAGTCGAGACTCCCTCAACTGGGCACGAGGACCAGAAGGGAGTTACTCTTCCCGATTCTCCTGCCAGCAGCAAGGCCGGATCTCGCAGCACTGCGACGCCCCACAGTGTGATACCCTCAATGGTGGAAGATGCAGGGGCCAGTTCCTCTGAAGAGCAGACAGGGAAGGGCGCAGGCAAGGGCGGGTGTTGGGGGCAAGAGGAGTGAAGCACCAAGAGTCAGAGGCTCGCGGACCCAGGCTTGTACCTCAGGGACATAAGAGGACTGGGTGAGCACCAAGGGACAGAAAAGAAGTGGTCAAGGAATGACAAGAGATCACAGGAGAATCCTTCCTTTTGTCATCCTCTTATTAGATCCCAGACCTGCCACCATTCTAGGGTGACAGAGATGCGTAAGGCCTCATGGTTTTTGCCCCTGAAATTTTCCCGTCTAATGCGGAAGACAGAAGAACAGAAAGATCAGTTATGAAGGCAAGAGGGTAAGCACTCTGGAAGAAGTCTTCCTCGTGTCATGCAAGTGCAGAGCAGAGACCATAGAACTTTGGGGGGCGCTCAGGGAAACATTTACTTATGGGGAGAGGCAACATTTGGGCTAGGCTGAGGAACATCTTCCAAGTGCAAAGAGGAGGTTCAAAGGCACAAAGGAGTGGAGAGTTCTGGAACACTGGGGAATGTGGAGCTCCCGTGCTAGGGGAGGGCTGTGTGTGTGTGTGCAGGGCTGCGGGGAGCACATCCAGACATCAGCATAGGCAGGCAGGAGCTGACGTATTCCACGTTAAGGAGTTGGGATTTTAACCTCAGTGTGATTGATAGTCTCTGAATAATTTTATACCATTAAGTGACATGGCCAGATCCTAATTTACAAACTGTCATTGCAGAGCAGAAGACAGTGGGGAAGGCAGACTTGAGAAGGAATGGCCAGTCACACGGACCAGGACCGCAGCCGGCATGGCGGAGGCAGCAGCCTTCCATACTGGATGTGGAGGGGCGAGCAATGGATGGTGGAGAGGGAGCCCTGTCACTGAAGCCAGACCCCTCTGAGACGGATGACAATTATGCAAATGACCATGGCATTTCACCATCCTGTTCCCATTCCCTTTTCCCTGCCGCTACTCCTCAAATTTGATATTCACCATGTGGTTTCATTCCAAGCACGGCTGGACCGTTTTGGAAGGAAAATCTCCTTGCTGTCCATTGCAGCCATGAAAAATAAGTCCTAATGGTGTTCATCACACATCCTCGGCATTTGCGTTACATTCGCTCAGCCAAGTGCTTGGAGCTCGCCGTGACTTACAGGCGCAAAACCAGTCAACGTCTGAGTGCAGTCTGCCAGCAGGTCTAATTATTATCATCTGTGAAATAAAAGGCTTTTTAACTTGATTAAACAGCACCAGGTTTCTTTCATTTAAATAGTGCATTCGTTTTTAAAAATGATGAAACAGAGGTGCTGGATTCTAAACCTAGAATGGAAAAGGAGAATTTTTCTCCCTACGGTGATTCAGTACGTTTGTAAGGCACTGCGGGGCAGACCCTGGGCACACTGTGAGATCCAGAAAGTACTTCACATCAGCTGCCCTCCAGCTGGTCCTGCAGGGCTCTGTCTCGGGCTCCGTCCTCCCGGTTGAAGCCAGAGCTCAAGAGGACGGTGACACGTGACTGGTGTTGCGGCATTACTGGGGAGCCTGGGAGAAACCCAGGTGTCCCCCACTCGGGGAGGGCTTTGCGGAGAAGCAGAGCAGGAGGCCAAGTGTGCGAGGTGGTGCCGAGGCTCCGAGAAGGGAGAACTGTCAAGGCAGGATCAGTTTGGGTTTCTCACGGATAACGGATTTGGGATTTGTCTATGAAAGCCCCGGGTGACATGACGGAGGTCTCCTAACGTGCGGCACTGAGACACTGACTTGTGGAGAATTAGTGCTGGGTTTCCCAAATAAATTACGTTCTCACATAGTGTACTGACATGCGTTTGGCAGGGATACAATAAATATACAAAACAATATGATTCATCGGTAAACTTTTTTTTTTTTAAGATAATATTATTGGTGATGATGGGAACTGGCCACCACTAGATCGCTAAATTAGTAATAAATAACCTCTCTGGAGAAAACCTTTGCGCAATTCTGCCTACGTTATTTAAGAAAATAGGAAAATTTAAAAATGTGCACAGAGGTATATGGGTGAAGCTATTCTGTACAGCATCCTTTATAACTTTGAAAAAACCAAATATACATGTGATTGATGAAAATGGAATTTCTGGTAGAAAACCAGTGAAATAAGCTATGGCACTTCTCTGTTGTGGAATATCAGCCATTATAAATCATGCTTCAGAAGCCCCTTTAATGACAAGGGGGAAATGTTCATGATTATATCACTGAGATCCTACCAAGTTTCAAAGGTTAACATAAGATCAATAAAAATACACATGCACTGTGGCACCCAAGGGGTGCAGGTGGTTAAGTGTCCGACTCTCGGTTTCAGCTTAGGTTGTGATTTTGGGGTTGTGGGATCGAACCCTGTGTAGATCCTTCTGCTTAAGACTACCTCTCCCCATCTGCCCCTCCCCAGTAGTCTCCTCACCCCCTATATGCACACATATTCTTTCTTTCTCCCCTACAAATAAATCTTAAAAAATATGTATATATATATATACACATACACATGTGGTTATCTACAGATTTAATGCAATCCATATCAAAATACCAACAGCATTTTTCACAGAACTAGAACAAATAACCCCCAAAATAGCACGGAGCCACAGAAGACTCCAGAGAGCCAAAGCAATCTTGAAAAAGGAGTGAAAAGCAGGAGGGATCACAATCCCAGATTTCAAGATATACTACAAAGCTGTAGTGATCAAAATAGTATGGTACTGGCACAAAAATAGACCCCTAGATCAACGGAACAGAATAGAAAATCCAGAAACAAAGCCATGACTATATGGTCAATTAATCAATGACAAAGGAGGCCAGAATATGTAATGGGAAAAAGACAGTCTTTTCAACAAATGGTGTTGGGAAAACTGGACAGCAACACGCAAAAGAATGAAGCTGGACGACTTTCCTACACCACACACACACACACACACACACACACACACACAATTTGTGGCTAAAGTCCTAAATGTGAGACCAGCAACCCTAAAAATGTGAAAGAGAACACAGGCAGTAATTTCTCTGACATTCTTCATAGCAGCATTTTTCTAGACATGTCTCCTGAGGCAAGGGAAACAAAAGCTAAAATGAACTATTGGGACTTCATCAAAATAAACTTCTGTACAACAAAGGAAACAACCAACAAAACTAAAAGACAAGCTACTGAATGGGAGAAGATATTTGCAGATGACACTCAGGCTGCTTTCATAATTTGACTATTGTTTTTATTTTTTTTTTTAAGATTTTTATTATTTATTTATTTGACAGACAGAGATCACAAGTAGGCAGAGAGGCAGGCAGAGAGGGAGGAGGAAGCAGGCTCCCCGCTGAGCAGAGAGCCCGATGCGGGGCTCCATCCCAGGACCCTGAGATCATGACCTGAGCCGAAGGCAGAGGCTTTAACCCACTGAGCCACCCAGGTGCCCCATAATTTGACTATTGTTAACAATGCTACAATAAACATAGTGATGCCTATTATTTTTTTTTGAATTAGTGTTTTTTGTATTCTTTAGGTAAATACCCAGTAGTGCAATTATGGATTATATGGTAGTCCTATTTTTAACATTTGAGGATCCCCCATACTGTTTTCCAGAATGGCTGCACCCGTTTGCATTCCCACCAACAGTGCGTGAGTGTTCCCCTTTCTCCACATCCTCCCCAACACTTGTTTCTTGTGTTGTTTCGACCTCAACCGTTCTGACAGGGTTGAGGTGATAACTCATTGTGGTTTTGATGTGCGTTTCCCTGATGATGACGATGTTGAGCATCTTTTTTTTTTTTAAGACTTTATTTATTTATTTGTCAGAGAGAGAGTACAGGCAGGAACTCAGGCAGAGGGAGAAGCAGGTTCCCCAGAGAGCAAGGAGACCAACGTGGGACTCAATCCCAGGATGCTGGGATCATGCCTGAGCCGAAGGCAGACGCTTAACCGACTGAGCCACCCAGGTATCCCTTGAGCAACTTTTCAAAAGTCTGTTGGCAATCTGGATGTCTTCTTTGGAGAAACATCTGTTCAAGTCGCCTACCCATTTTTAAAGTTAGATTATTTATGGTTTTGGCGTTGAGTTGTGTAAGTTCATTATATATGGACACTAACCCTTTATTGGATAAGTCATCTGCAAAGAGGTGGCAGGGAGAAGACACTGGGTGCTCAGGTCCATTCAAGGCTTATTCAAGGACCGTCCCTGCAGCTTAGGGGGGCTAGAATGTGGATAGGAACCCAAAGGCCCTTTGAGGCTGCCATGCTGTGGTAAGTTGTGGGCCTAGGAGTAACCATAATTCTTATGGTGGATAAATCCAGTTGGATTTGGGTGTCATTTTCATTAGCATTCAATGAACATGCATTCTGCTGTTTGTTTTTAAATTCATTTTGTTATTTATAACTCAGTACCAGATGTAGTGGGTAAACTCTAGAGGTTCATCGGGACCCCAATTTGTCATCACGTTACCTCATGGAGTTTAGAATTGGTTGGGAGAAACAGATCTTAATCAAATAATCACAAAGCCAAGTGTGACAAGTGGTTCACAGAGAGCCACCTACTCATGCTGAGGGCGAAGAAATTTAATATACATGGGTGTATTCAGGAAAACTTTCTCTGAGGCAATAACACTATGAATAGGAATCATCAAAGATGATTCAAATTCAATTCCTATTCAATGATGAATAGGAATCATCTTATTCAGGCGGAAGATTCCAGAACAAGAGAGAGAGAGAATAGCATTTGCAAAGGTCCGGTGGCAGAAAAGCATGCAGTCTTCTTGAGGGACTACAGGAAAGGTGATGTGGTGGTTGCTTAGGAGTAATGATGAGTTCAGTGAGAAGTAAGTTTCAAGAAGTAAGCAGGAGTCAGAGAAGCAGTCTATGCTATGAAAATTAGTTTGGTCTCTGCCCTTACTAAACATAAAATTAAGGGCAGCCACAGAATGGTGTCAAAATACAAAGAGATGGGAATAATCACACGGGTGTTTTTAAACTGTTCACCTTAACCTCATTCATTCACTTCTGATTTATTTGCTTTATAGGTTACTGTTCCGAGAAAGTTCCTTTTCCTTTGAAGGAAAAGCAGCTAGAAGAATGTTTCAGATCAACAACGGGCTTATACAATGCCTGTGGGCAAATTACAAAAAGGTATCTCTTCTTTGAGAGGCTTTCCCTCCTTGACTGGAAAATTGTCCTAATATATTGAATTTGTTAGAACAAAACTCTTCACTGCCATCTTTCAGAAAATTGTCCTAATGAACAGAAAAGCCTATGATGTTTACGAAGTGAATGGTGCTGCTTCAAGGTGACACACGTGCAGCCCACAGCCGCACAGCCATGCTCGGTGGCCCTGGATGTCCAGGGATCGAAAAGAAAGGAGAAAAGCAATTTTTCTTCCTTAAAATAAAATGGCATATTATGTAAATGTAACAAAACATGCATTTTTGGGTCTTCTGAGGCCTAATTATAACCATAACGAATTTTCCAATCCTCACCTGTGCTGCCTGGGTTTAGCGCTAGTGGGGAAGACTAAGGGGCTCCAATGGCAGAAGGGAGTGCCCTCCCCATGGCTGGTTGGGTGGGGAACAAGAGCTAACAAGAGCTGACGCTAAAAATGCCACATCTGTCACATCTGGGATCCAGAGAGGAAACAAGGGGCCACATCGCAAACTCAGTTTGCCAAAAGCTGCCCTGACCCCGCGTGCCAGGAGCTGCAGACCACGGGGGTGTGAAACGCACAGGCTGTGTTGAGAAGAGCCTGGCGAGAGTCTTGGTTTCCTTAAAACCATAAGACATATCCACACTACTGTGCCTGAATGACCTTTGTGCTTTTGGAACATTCCACTCTTGACCAGAATCTCTCTAAGTTTAAATTCACAACCAGTCATTTTCAAACACTACATAAAAAAGTAGCAATAAAATCATCCTGTATATATGAATGACTAAGTGTCCTAGAAATTGATATATGCAGTGAACACACAATTGCTCTCTCATCTCATTTCCAGTTTCAATGTTTTTTTCTTAAATGAAAATCATTACCCTCACAGGTTTGCCTGGGAAGATCCTGAGTAAGAAACATAAATAAATAAAATAAGATAAAATAAAAAGAACGCCCTGTGGCCCACTTCCATGCTGGTCTCTATCCCACTGTCTTAAGCTATTATCTCTGATCCTGCCATCACCATCTTTGGGGAAACATTGTTCTAGCACAGCAGCTGGGGAAACCAGAGACACTTACTGCTCCCCGGACAGAAGATGAGCCGGGTCCTTCGTCTTCTTCCCCGTTTGGTTCCTGGTCTTCGTTGTCGGTCCAAGAGGACACGTCCTCCACTGAGCTGGTCAGATCAGGCAAACTCTTAGACGTTAACCTCAGGAGGTCCTCAGCTGAGTTTTCCTACGGGGACACAATTAAAGAGTCATGAATTAACCCGTGGCAGCAAGCAGTTCTGTGTCAAAGAAAACCCAGCAGAGCCAGCTGGGAGTGTTCATGTGCTCTGAACCTACAGGCCATAGGGAAATGTATGTTCCACATTTCTAGGCTGGGGAGGTTACTTCATATGTCAGGGCTGAAGACCCAATTTAAACCCAAGCCAAGGGATGCCTGGGTGGCTCAGTTGGTTAAGCAGCTGCCTTCGGCTCAGGTCATGATCCCAGCGTCCTGGGACTGAGTCCCACATCGGGCTCCTTGCTCGGCAGGGAGCCTGCTTCTCCCTCTGCCTCTGCCTCCTCTCTGTCTGCCTGTGCTCTCTCTCTAACTAATAAATAAATAAAATCTTAAAAAAAAAAAATTTAAACCCAAGCCAATTTTTTTCCCCTGAAAAACCCGTGTTTCATAGATATTTCTACAGGCAATCCAAATTCCCTGAACTTTAGGTCCCTTGCATTCAGGGTGGTTTAAGCACCCTCATGGACAGGCCAACATCTTAGAGCTGTGGCCTCTGCCCAGTGCTCCAAACACACCTCCCTCCAGCCTCCCCTCCAACCCATACCTTCCAGTCCAGCCATACTGACCTTCCAGCATGCCAGGCTCTCCCCTGCCCTGGTTCCTTTTCTATCAGCAGCTCCCTCTGCCCAGCGAGCTTAGCTTCCTGGCTCAGCACCCTTTCCTGTAAGTCCTCCCGGACCATCTCAGGAGGCATCCGGTTCGCCTCTCCCTTCTTCTTGATTGTCCTTTACTGTTTCTTTCGTTGCCTGGCACATACGTCTGAATATACCTATCTCTCCTGGTTATCTGAGCATTCCTCAAACTGAATGTCATTTCTTCTCCTTGTGTGTCCCCAGGCCCAGCACAGAGCCCTGATACCCACGTGCTCCTCCCCTCACGGCTCATCTCACTAGCCCACGTTCACTAGAAAGAGATTAGACTTTGATTGAATCTGGACGCCAGTGGAGACTGATAATGTCTCTTCAAAGAAAGCAGCCCTTGAACACTTTTTAAAGGTCAACAAAATGCATGGAATCAGACTTCATTAAGATTAGACTATAAAGAGGGCTCCACCATCGCCCTTCTTCCTTCCTACACTCAGACAAGGCCACAGGGGTTGGTGGGAGGCAGGCAAGGTCGCTGGGGCCACGTGACAACCCCCACACGCAGAGGTGGCACACCCAGCCACCAGGACTCTCTGGGGAAACAGCACAGCCCAGGAGGCCAGGGACGGGGGCTGTGGCTGATCTGAGGCCAGAAAAGAGAGAAATGTGTCCTCCCTTCTCCCACACCAGCCATTTCTACAAGGAAGAAAGCCTGTGGAAAGCTTTGATCGCCATATCCCTTGGGGCTTGACAGAAAGGAGAATAACAGAAGACACCCATCTTAAACAACGGGTGTTATTAAAGACCATTCATGAGCGGGCGCCTGGTGACAGTGACGTTTGTTACTAGTTTGACACGCGTCCCACCTTGGAGGCACCCGAAGCTCCTTCATGTCAGGTCAGTAAGTGTGAATACTATAGTTAGATTCTACCTCAGGGAAGGAAAAAGCTATGGGGCAAAAAGTGAGTTCAGCCCTCTTCTGTGAGGTCAGCTCTACCAGACCCTTAACGGAAAAGAGCTTTTTTTAAAAAGAGATGAAGATCCCAGCTTGTGAGTAAATGGCACAACAGCCACAGGATAGAAAACTCCATGGTCATTAGAAATGTTGCCACAGAAATGCACTTTCTGATTCGGAAAGATTCTTCCAGCATGCTACTTAGCGAAAAAGCAGGTGAAAAACAGTATTGTCATTTTATTAACGGATGTTAACAATTAGCCGGGTGTAGTAATATGTGATAACCGTTTCTCCAAGTGCTTCTTGCAACCAGCTGTATTGTTTGGGCTTTTTACATTTCACTTTATCTCCCTGACATTCCATGAAGTAGTTACCGATTCTCACCATCCCAGTGAGATGACCAAGGTTAAAAAAAAAAAAAAGCAACAACTTGTTTAAGACACACAGCTTTTAAAGGGCTGTGCTAGCTCTAATGTCCAGGGGCATTCTGTCTCGTTGTGCTTGAGTCCGTTAAAAATAAAAACCACGCCCGGACAGATAGATCAGGTAATGGGTAGAACTACTGGTGGCGTTATGAAAATGTTATCTTCCTTTTCCTCTAGGCTTTCTGCATAGACATAATAAATGCATATTACTTGCTAATAAAATCTGAGAGCGCTAAAGAGAGAGAGAAATCTGTATGGATAGCACGTGCTTCCTGGGACAGTAAAGCACACTGGGAAATTCTGATTTCATTCATTTGACAAAAACTTTCTAAGCTCTTATGTACAAGCAAAAAACCTATTTGTATGGAGACATGAGACAGCCTGTCCTAAAGACAGTCATGGTTATATTTTCAAAACAATGTCCTAAAGTTTGGTGACAAAGTGACTACTTCCTACAATAATAATTTACATTTTTATTATTCTTTGTACTCAGCAAATCACATGCTCTTTGTTCCCCCTTCCTCTCTTCAAATGTGAAGACAAAACAAAGACTCTGGATTGCGTGTTCTTGTTGGGTAATGAAGAGGCATGGACGCCAAGAGGTGTAGAAAGACTTTTCTCTCCAAGGTGGATGAGTGTCTTAGAGGGTGGGGATTAAGTCTAGGAACAAACAGTGGGCAGCTGCTATAGCAACATACCGCCTAGCCGTGAACGGAGCCTATGGGAAGAAATGAAGGGTGCCACCTCTCTGCGGTCTGGTCATCTTTTGGCCTGTTGCTCAGCACAGCTGGTCAAGGGCAGTAGGTTGAGTGCATGTCCCTAAAGTCAAGGCCTCCGGCAGGAACAAATGACCCTTCTCTAATGCCACTGGCTCCGTGTCCTTCATATCTTATTTGATAAGACGCTGCTTTCCATATAGGAAGAAGCATGAAACTGTGAAGTCTTATGGGACCACGATGAAACCTGTTTCTGCCCCGCACTGCTTGTGTGACCTCCGGGGAAACTGATTAACCACTTAGATGTTAATGTCATCTTTTGAATAAAAAGAACTAATACCTCTCTCATGGGGTTTTAAGAATTAAATGAGATCAGGGAAAAAGCCCCTGGTACCCCGTGGATACCTGGTACCCCGTGGATACCTGATACATGTTAATGTCCATTCTTTGAGCCAGTGAGTGAGATCACAGATCAGGCATCATCCAGGAAACCAGCTTTCAAAACCCCCTTGTATGCTCCTTAGTTATGCTTACCCATGAGTCGACTTTTTATTATTTAAATTTTAGGTAGTACAGTATTACAGCGCAATACTGGTTTCTGGAGTGGAATGCAGTGATTCATCACTTACACGCAACACCCAGGCCTCATCTTCACAAGTGCCCTCCTTAATGCCCATCACCCCTCTAGCCCATCCCCCACCTACCTCCCTCAGTCAACCCTCAGTTTGTTCTCTACTGCTGAGTATTTTATGGCTTGTTTCCTCTCTCCTTTTTTCCTTTTCCTCCCATACGTTCATCTATTTTCTTTCTTAAGTTCTCCATATGAATGAGATCATATGGTGTTTGTCTCTCTTCAGCTGACTTATTTCACTTAGCATAATACATTCTAGCTCTATCCCTGTCGATGCAAATGGCAAGATTTCATTCTTTTTGATAGCTGAGTAATACTCCATTGTACACACACACCCCCCCCCCCATATTTTCTTTATCCATTCATCAGTTGATGGACATCTGGGCTCCGTCCATAGTTTGGCTATTGGTGATAATGCTGCTATAAACACTGGGGTGCATGTACCCCTTTGAATCTGTATTTTTGGATCCTTTGGATAAATGCCTAGTAAGTACTGCAATTGCTGGGCTGTAGCTTAGTTCTTTTTTTAACATTTTGAGGAACCTCCATATTGTTCTCCAAGGTGGCTACACCAGTTTGCATTCCCACCAACAGTATAAGAAAAGTTCCCCTTTCTCCACATCCTCGCCGACATCTGTTGTTTCCTGTGTTGTTAATTTTAGCCATCCTGACAGGTGTGAGGTAATATCTCATCATGGTTTTGACTTGTATTTCCTTGACGATGAGTGATGTTGAGCATCTTTTCATGTGTTTGTTAGCTATCTGGATGTTTTCTTTGGAAAAGTGTCTATTCATGTCTTCTGCCCATTTCTTTTTCTTTTTTCTTCTTTAGGCTTTTTTATTTAAACATATAATGTAACCCCACCACCCTCTCCCAAGCCCTCTCCCCCCCACCCCCCTCAGTTTGTTTTATGACATTAAGAGTCTCTTTTGGTTTGTCTCCCTCCCGATCCCATCTTGTTTCATTTTTCCTTTTCCTACCACTTTAACCCCCACCCCCGTTGCATCTCCACTTCCTCATATCAGGGAGATCATGTGATAGTTGTCTTTCTCTAATTGACTTATTTCGCTAAGCATAATACACTCTAGTTCCATCCATGTCGTTGCAAATGGTAAGATTTCATTTCTTTTGATGGCTGCACAGTATTCCACTGTATATATATACACCACATCTTCTTTATCCATTCATCTGTTGATGGACATCTAGGTTCTTTCCATAACTTGGCTATTGTGGACATTGCTGCTATAAACATTCGGGTACACGTGCCCCTTCGGATCACTACGTTTGTATCTTTAGGGTAAATACTCAGTAGTGCAATTGCTGGGTCATAAGGTAGCTCTATTTTCAATTTTTTGAGGAACCTCCATGCTGTTTTCCAGAGTTGTTTGTTTTTATGGGTATTGAGTTTGAGAAGATCTTTGTAGATTTTGGATACTAACCTTTTATCAGATATGTCATTTGTAAATTTCTTCTCCAATTCTGTAGGTCACTTTTTAGTTGCCGATTGTTTCCTTTGCTGTGCAGAAGATTTTTATCTCGATGAAGTCCCAATAGCTCGTTTTGCTTTTGTTTTCCTTGTCTGTGGTGGCGTGTCTAGTAAGAAATTGCTACCGCCGAGGCCAAAGAGGTTGCTGCCTGTGTTCTCCTCTAGGATTTTGATGGTTTCCTGTCTTACATTAAGGTCTTTCATCCATTTTTGAATTTATTTTTATGTATGGTATAAACAAGTGATGAGTGGACCTTTTTTGTTTTTATTTTATGATTTCTTTGTGTTCATGTGTTTGAGGGTAACAGCTTGACCTAGAAAAGGTTTTCTCTTCCCCATTTTCTGAACTAGCAGGAGAAAGAAGTCAGTATAGAAATAAAGGTTTGGTGGCCATGGTATGCTTGTGCAGGAACCCTCCCCCCCATTCTTGAGCCACAGACTGTGGGGAGGTGGGCTGTGCAAACACAGGCCTCAGTGTGTGTGAGTGTTTAAGACCTGATGGTGCTTTTCAAATCGCATCACCTCTGGCTGAAAGGGAACTTGCTTGTCCTTCCCTTGCAGCATTTCCCTCTTATGGAATTCAACAGACTCCTCCCTAGTGAGGAGACACCAGGGCGCCCCATGGTATCTCTGGGAGGGGAGGAGGGAACCTGTAAGTGGAGATGGTCTCAACCCCTGCCTCCAGGGCCTCAATGCCAGCCCTTCTTCCCAAGTCTGTGCCAAGGCTCTGTGTTGCTGTTGGGAGGCCAAGAGTCTGGGTTAAGGGACTGGTGAGAGGTATAAAATGAGGAAAACAGATTTTTCAGATAGTTCAAAATATTCTAATTATTAAATACTCCAAAAATAGGCAACACACCTTGTAATCTAAGAGAGAAAATATAGAAAAACCTGTGTATGTTAGGTTCAAAAAAATCCTAGGAATAATGAGGAAAGAATGAGTCCTACTGGCAAGAGTGTGTTGCTGTGAAGGGCTGAGGACTGGTGTGGCTTTCCATCACTGCTTCCATGCACGAGAACGAAGCCTAGTAGCTCCCTTGCACTAACCCCTGAGTCCTGTGGGCGCTTTCCTGTCTTATCAACAGCAGATGGGACCATGGAGCAGAAGAAAGTGGGCTCAGGTCCTCTTCTTTCTGGTCACGCTGCTGTAGAAGCCTGCAGCCTTTATCCAGGGTGCTGAGGCTGGTGACACCAGGGGACAAAGTGGATGCTGGGGGCCCAGGACATCGGCACCCTTTCCTCCTCCAGGACCTGGGAGAGGTGCAGCTCCACACCTTTCCTGCATCCCTCCCGCCCAGTGGGCATCCATGTCTCCTCTTTGGCTTCTTCTTGGAAGAGGTGCTACTCTCTCTACCTTGTCCTTCTGGCCCCCTCCCCCCCCTCCCCGTTTCCTTAGTCCTATTATTGCTCTTCCATCTACTAAATACTTCAGCTCAAGGCCGCCCACATGGGCTTGCCCTGGAGAATCATGGCCGTTTAAATGGCTCCGGTAAACTTGCAAGTAGGTGTGTGAGTGTGTGTGTGTGGCACAAAGTGTGCGTGAGTGTGTGGGGGGAGGGCTCAAATCCAAATTCACCACCATCATTAAAAATATTAAAAACCAAAACCAAAACCAAACTACATACCTTGCTGGCTACCACCAGCTGAACCATTCCAGTGGCGGAGCGGAGAATGGCCACTGCTTCCTCATGGGAGAGCCCCACCAGTAAGTGACCATTGATTACCAGCAGCTCATCTCCTAAGGACAGTCTGCCGTCCCTGAGGAAATGGAGATGGGGAAAAAAAAATCCCTTGTCAAGACATTCTGGGCTTGAGAAGGGACATTCTCCTGGAGCTGGGGAGGGTCATGAAAGGGCAGTTAAAATCAGGCTGAGGTAAAAGCAGAGATGGCCAGCGACAGTTTGGGCTGGGATGTTTCCTTTGGTCTGGCTGGGTCCCAATGCCCACTGAGGGAAGCTCCATGATTTCACATGATCACCTGGCAGCGAGCAAGCTCTTAAGTCACTATCATTCCCTGCATCAACCTTAATGAAATGCCTCCCATCCAGGGGGGAGACAATGACAGAGGAACCGAGACCCCAAGGTTTTTGGATATTCTAGTCATTCCATTCTCGATCCTAATGCCATCCTGCCCTCACAACTGAGTGGGCAGCTGAGTCACTGAGCTAATAAGTGCCCCAAAGGTATCTTAGACTCAACAGAAAGCCTTCTCTAGCCTGCTGTTCTCTCTCTTTCCAGGTGACATGGCCCAGGCCAGATTTCCTCTGTGGCACCTAGGGCGCTACAGATGTGCAGGTGCTTGTGGTCCCCCCGCTCCTAACACACACGCAGAGTTATGGGACCTTGAGGATAGAGCCTCTCACCACCATTTCCATCCTACAGCCTGGCTTCCTTAGGAGGGTGAATTCATAATCGAACAGACTGACCAATTTACTGCTATTGCAGGTATCAGGCCTGGTCTACAAATGTGTTCTATTTCTTTATTTCCTCCAAAGTAAATTACAACTAACTTAAAGCTGTTCTCCCACTGGGCTGAGGCTGCCTGCACTAGGCTGGGTCAAGGACCTGGAGTGGCACACTTGCCAGAGCATCGTGCAGGTGTCCTTAATCATGATGGATCAAGAGACCAGTGGGTTCCCCTTGAACCTCCTATGGTCTAGTTTTCCATGATCCCAAAGGAGCCAAAGGTTTTTCATCTCCATTGCTAAATATGGAATAGGAAATCTGAGGGGAATGATCCCTAAGCCTAGGGTTCCACCATCCCCTTTGAAGGCTTTCCATCAACACCCAAGGTGCTGCTCTGTGACCTATGCCTGTCCGCAATATTCCTAGATTCACCTAGCTTTCTCTCCAACGTGTCGACTCTTCCCATCTTACTTTCTTTCAGCAAATCAACCAGTTTCTCTCCATCCTTTCTTCCCTCATTAGCTTTTCTCTCAGGTCTCTAGGGCATGCATTATAATGTTTTCCATGAGTTTAGGCTTTCACGAAGACAGGAGGCACCAGAGACTTCTGATAGCCTCTGATTTCTGTCCTTCAACAATCCCTAAAGCAGAAAAATGCTAAGAACCCTTTTAGTTGCTTGGACTGGAAAGAAAAGGGGAACAGGAAGACGACGGAGAACCTCAAGGAGGTATGTGGGTGGGCCACCAAGAAAAAGAGGGATTCAGGACTAAAACAGAACACAAAGTTCTGACCAGTGTTCTTGAATTTATTCAAGACCATCCCTACCCCCATCCTTTTCCTTATTTCCCTTTTCAATTCCATTTGTCGCATCTCCTGTTATTAACTAGAATGCCCCACATTTGAATTATATACTCTAGAAGCAGAGAGACACACGCACAGAACTCCAGGCTAAGGGTGAAAAGAAAATGATGAAACCCACTAGAAACAGCTCACATAGAAAACAGACAAGAACAGTTCTATATAAGTTTATCTCTGGGCACAGGAACTTCCTAATTGTCAACTTTCCAAAGACACACTAGAACCTAAGACCTAGGATTAATGGGAAAATGGCTATCCGATGGGAGTTCCTCAAAGCATATCTCATGTGGGAAATTTAGTGATGCTTTTCTGGATAAAAACTAAGGTCTTAATCTTTCCATAATGACTGCTGCCCAGATAACTGACAAGTGCAGTCATTTTTATCTCTAGTTGTTAGCATCTAACTCAGACTGGAACTGGGACATGACACACATTGATAGTTTGTACCCTTGACCTCTCCTTTGTCTTCCAATCTTTGTCTCTGGCTCCTTCAGCTCCACTTCATGAGATGTATTTTTCAAAGTCTCGGTCTAAGGCAGGCCAACACCACTCTGGTTTGCCCTATCCCCCTTATAACCATGGTACCCGGGCTGAACCCCAAATTCCCAACTAGGTTTATCTCCCTCATCTGGGAAATTCTACCTTTATATACCTACTGCATATGTGAGGGCACACAACATGTGTACCCACCCCAGCGTGCCTTGCCAACAGTAGACACCCCATATACTCGGAAGCAATCAGCTAGCAAGGCGAAAGCATGCGTATAGTTTGGGACAGTTACATCCTTGTAACTTCAAATAGACTTCTTTGTACATGCTCTGCCTAAGCACTGTCCTTCTTCCTACTGAAGATGATAGTTAAGATTAAAAAACAAGTTTTGAAGTACAAAAATTCACATTTACTTTTCCCCCCTTGGCATCTCCATGACACACGTATATAACTGTGTTGAATCCTGGTAGGCCTGATACAGCACATGAACTGCAGCCACATTTAAAAGCAATTACTTTCTCAAGTCATTAGCCACGACCTTATGGGCGTTAAGATGTCAGGAATGTGGTGTTCTGTTGCATAGCATGATCTCAATGGGTAACCACATATTGCCAGTATCTCAAAAGTTAGGATAAGTAGTTACTACTTGAAACTCAAAACAGACTACAAAGAAATCTGATCTCTTCTGATTCAGAGGAGCCTGCGCATCTCCAGCAAATTACCCACTTCCTGTGCCCAGAGGTGTGTTTAATTGGAACTGCTCGTGCCTGATTTTCTTCCATGCTCCAGCATATTTTTTATGAACTGTAATTACCAGGGCTTTGACCAAGTGGAAGAGTCCTACGCCCAGAGGGAGGGAAGGGAGAGGATAAGGAGGCAGAGAAAAAGGGAGAGTTATCTAGTCACCTGTGAGCGGCACCTCCTTCCTTCACTTGAGTGACAACGATAGCGTGAGGTGAGCGCTTTGATCCTCGGCCTCCACTAACCTGAATTCCCAGCCCATCCGATTCTTTAAGCAGCTCCATCTTCCATATCCGGCCAACTTCCTCCTTGGAAGAAAGAGTGAGCACACTGTGAAGTATATGGACAGACACACGGCGTTGACCCAGGAGAGTGGAACAGTTAGGTCAAGCCGAATACCCATCAATTGTCAACAGGTGTTGCAGATGACCGCAGAAGAAAAAGCTCTGTGTGCTGGACCGGAGTCTCTAGCTGCCAGTCCTGTCTAATAGAATGTTCTATGATGATGGGAATGTTCTATATCTGCACAATCCAACAGGGAGTCACTAGCCACATATGGCTATAGAGTGCTTGAAATGTGGGTAGTAGCAACTGAGATGCTAAATGTTTTGTTTCATTTGGTTTTAATGAAATTAAATAGCTACCTGTGGCCAGTGGCTATAATATTGGATGGCAAAAGTGATTATCCAATTTCCTGACCGGGATGCTGTTAAATAAAGCTTCTTCTGCCTGAAACCCGGACACCACTGTGTGTGTAAACACTGGCTGTGTCTGGATTCCATTTATTTACACACAGCTACTAATTAATAAAGGAAGATGAAAGAAGATGAAAGGAAAGCAAAGATAGGTCTTGGTGCTGGGAGACGTCACCTAATTTGAGCCCAGCTCTGCCACTTAGTACTGATGAAAGTCTTTACGCCTAAAACCCTTGTCTTGCCTCTAAAGTGGGGATAATTATCGATACTTTCAAGCTTGTCATTAGGAGTAAATGAGATATTTATGGAAGCGGCAATGCTTCTGGCACCTAGTAGAGACATAATAAATGTTGACTGGTAACTATTATCTGTATATGCACATACATATGGTAGAACCATCATACTGTAATGTATCCAATGGCACTGTAATTGTGTTGCATTGTGACAAATGGTAGCTACAGTTGCGGTGAGCGTAGCATAATGTGGAGTTGCCCAATCACTATGTTGTACCCCTGAAAGTGATGTAACATTGTGTGTCCACTATACTTCATTAAAAAAAACCAAACCATCATGTTGAATTGAATCTCAAACCTCGTAGAACATAAAAATGAGATCTTTGGTGGGAGAAACCAAAACAGGAAATTAATTGATGAGATTGTTATTGGCTTCTATAGACATTGGTCTGTACACTCTTTAAATACATTAAAACATGCTTCAACTGTTATAAAAATGTATTCTTTAAAAAAAACTCATTGTGTGGGACGCCTGGGTGGCTCAGTTGGTTGGGCGGCTGCCTTCGGCTCAGGTCATGATCCCAGCATCCTGGGATCGAGTCCCACATCGGGCTCCTTGGTTGGCAGGGAGCCTGCTTCTCCCTCTGCCTCTGCCTGCCTCTCTGTCTGCCTGTGCTCGATTGCTCTCTCTCTCTCTAACAAACAAATAAATAAATAAATCTTCAATCCTACCATGCTGTTTAAAAAACAAAACAAAACAAAACTCATTGTGTCTCTAAGTCCTCTGGACTACTGGTAGTTTTTCTGCTTTGGTTAATTCTTCACTTGACTCCCTATTTTACCCTGAGGATGCAGACATGAGCTGATGTAAAATGTTTGAGTTCCTTCAGATACTTGCTTCTTTAGAGAAATGAAAGCAAAACCTTCCAAGGTGATTTACTTTGGGGGTCCTTTTTCTTCTAGGTCTATGGGTATTGGTCACAATGCATTCCTCAAAATATAAAACAAAACCCATGTCCTTTTCTCATCCATCATGAAGGTCTGATGGAACCATTAAGGTCCAATATGGACAAAGCCATCCTCCTCCTAAAAAGAGGCAACCTTCCCATTTAAGCTGCCTACAAAACAGGAAGAATGTGAGGTATCCAGAAAATCTGAAATACACACCGTCAGAGACTAAAATGAAACTTTATGCAACAGTAAAAAAAACAGATGTTAAACAGTCATGGATGTGCAGCAATAGGAATGTCTGGGGAAATTATTAACAGGCAGAGACCTTTCTCCAGCACAGCAGTGCTCACTGGGGGTCCACTGCTTCAGAAACATGCAGTGGTGCCAACGGTCTCCCTCATCTGCTGACCACAGACAAATGATACCTGTCTGGCCAAATGTAACTTCAGAAGTCACTGGCTTACCACAGTCGTTCACGAACTTGTCAACAATCCCTATATCATCCAGTCACTTCACTTTGGACTCCATGGTTTTTGGTTTGTTGCCTCTGACCTCTGGAACACCTTTTTCTCCTCTCCATTCAGAAATAACATCCCTGGCCTTCAAAGCCTCTCACGGCTCCACTATTTCCAAAGAGCCATCCTTGAGAGTCAGTGCTACTGATGAGATGGCCAATTTCAACACTTCTAGTATATGAGGCGCTATGGCCTAGTGGACAGCCCAAAGGGAACAAATTCAGGGATGTGCTGACTAGCTGTTGTCCTGGTTTACTGGACGTCCCACATTAGCACATGGGTCAGACCTATGGCTGCCTCCCTGGGCCTAATGAAGTAGCTGAGAAACTAGAGCATAAAGGTGGCTTGACTTGTTTTTTCCATGGAAGATGTGCCATGGCTACTAGGGTCCTGAAGATATGGGACATTGCTCCTCCCTTGCCCAGTATAGAAAAGCTACAAAATCCTTTCCCCAAAGCAACAGGGAACATTATCAGAGTCCAGAAATAAGCAAATCCACTGGGTTTTTGCCCAAATTAGTAAAAACCTATCCATCCCATTACAAGCTGCGCCATCATCTCCCCAATCTTACCATCTTTTTGTTAAACAGAACATGTTACATATGGTTCACAGAGGCTATGGTCAATACTTGATACACAATCCTTTCTCATTTTTTTTTAAGATTTTATTTATTTATTTGACAGAGAGAGATCACAAGTAGACAGAGAGGCAGGCAGAGAGATTGGGCGGGGGGAGGGAAGCAGGCTCCTTGTTGAGCAGAGAGCCCGATGTGGGGCTCAATCCCAGGACCCTGAGATCATGACCTGAGTCGAAGGCAGAGGCTTAACCCACTGAGCCACTCAGGCGCCCCTCCTTTCTTATTTTTAAATGCTCTTAGAAATAGAACTTGTGGTAGGAAACATGCAAAACTATGACCATGGATGAAGAGTAATGACTTAATGTATCCTTGTTATGAAAGAACTAAAGACAGTTTTCATTAGGAGCACTCACATGCTCTCTTCATACCTATACACACACAAATGGCTGAATGCAAAATAAAACACATGTCTAACAAGAATGGCTTCAGAGGGCAGGGATGACCAATCTGTAATACAGCTCCCAAGTACGCTAGTCAAGAAGCAGATCTTCGTTTTCACTTTTATCCAGTAACATGAGTTTTTCCCTCCATATTTAACAGTAGTAACTCCAAGCGGGGAGTTCAAAGAAGTCCATGCAAGTTTCCCTGCTCTGGAATTTCTTGATCATCTAATGAGGAGTTCAGAGGTACACAAAGGAACGCACAAACAGGAAGAAAGAGGCAGATGTTATCAGTCTCAATTGTCCAACTGTCGGCATTAAATCTAGCTGCCCACAGCTAAAAGCAGTGTTCAGTTACAAATAATATCAGCGTCTGAAGTTTATGAGGCTAAACCTGGCACTGGCAGAAAATCAACAGGCCAACTTAAATGTGATAATATGAAGTATATTTCCAACTGCCCCCTTACAATTCCACTTGGGTATCTAATACACATTTCAGAATGGTCAGAACAGGACTGCCTCTCTCTCATTCCTGGCTTTCCCACCTCCAAGGGAAAGGCACCATCATCTACTTAAGCTAAAGAGGATATTCAGACTAAAAGCCCACAAGCTATCCTTGATTCCTCCTTCTATTTCCTATACCTAAATCATAAGCAAGATCTGTGGATTCTACTTGTGAAACACACCCACATCCATCTACTTCTGCTCCCCCTGCTACCACCACTGCCAAGACCATCAATATCTCTAGCTTGTGTGTGTTAGTACAGTAGCCTCCAACCTGGTCTCCCTTTTTATTTTTTGCTTCCCTACAATCTCCTATTCTCCATTATACATCTAGGGTGTACTTTTTTTTTTTTTTTTAAGATTTATTTATTTTAGAGGGAGAGAGAAAACATAAGCGGGAATAGAGGGAGAGAGAGAGAATCCTCAAGCAGTCCCCCATTGAGCATGGAGCCTGATGCGGGGCTCGATCCCAGGACCCAGAGATCATGACCTGAGCTGAAATCAAGAGCTTGCTGCTTAACTGACTAAGCCACCCAGGCGCCCCTCTAGGGTGAACTTTTAAAAAAACACACATCATGATGTACTCAGCTTAAACCTTCCAACAGCTCCTACTAGACTCAGACTGGGGTCTGAATCTTTGAGATGGCGCCCCCAAAGCTCTCTATCTAGTCCCATCCATGCTCCCAAAGCATCACCCCATGCTCCATCCATCACGCACTGTGCTTCGGTCTCTCTGCCCCCTGGGACACTCCATCACTCCTGCCTAGGACAGCTGCAAGGGCTGGCTCCTCCCTGGAAATACTCCACCCCCAGATTTTGCAAGGCTGCCCTTTCCTGACTGTCAGGCTTCAGCTCAAACATTGCCTCTTTAAGGAGGTCTTCACTGGTACCAATTTCCGCTAGCTCCCCACCAGTACGCTGCCCAGGCACCTTTCACTTTATTGCTTGATTTCATTTATAGTACGTGTTGTCACCATGTAATGTTTAGGTTCAGCTATTTGCTTGTTAATTGCCCGTGGCCCCTTCTCTGTGATCAGTGCCCCAGGATAGAAGCTTGTCCCTATTTATCAACGGGTTCTCCAGCAACTAGAACAGTGCCTAGCGAATAACAATATTGCATAAATGCCACGGAATTAACAAACACAGGATGTTTATACACTAATCTTATGGTTTTTCAGAAGTTATTGAGAGTGACATTAAGAGGCTTGCCCAGATGGGAAACCTGCATGTTTGCCAATGTTTAGCGTGTGAACACCCAATCCAGTTGTAGAGACAACTGAGTTCTGAAACAGATCCTGTCTAGACAGATGGCTCAAGCCTTTGCTTCCTTTTACACTGGCTTAAAGGGCAATGAGACTCTGTCAGCCCGTTGAGAAAAAGCCAAACCACGCAAAATTGGTTGCCATGGACTTTTGTATTAATGCTGTCAAAGTGCTACCCTTTCCTATAAAACGCCAATTACTGTGTGATGCTCACACATGCATCTCTTCACAGAGGCAAGAAAAGAGAAGGGATTTATTTACAAAACAGAGGTGGTACATGAAAGGGAGCTGTCTCGGCAGCATTTAAATGACCTCATCTTCTGCTGGAACCAAAAATAATATTTCGCAATCGCATCTTTTCTCCAAATGTGAGAAGAAACACTATCCAACTAGAATTTTACTGCAGCGAATCGTCTGGCACTAGTTGCAGACTTGGATACCGAGGCTGTTTGCCTATCCCTTCTTATTTACAATGATCAGTCAGAAATGAAAGGATATGTGATCAATGTCAGAGCTGTGGTTCTGGAGTCATCAGACCACAATGTTCAGTTTATAGGTGAGGAGAGGGACGCTCAGAGGAAGAACATGGCAGCCTAATGGCCACAGAGTGGGGGGAGGAAGAACTAGGGGTAGAGCCTGGTGTCCCATCTCTCGGGCCTGGAGCTTCTGGGTGCCTTCATTAATAAGCATCTACAGAGTGCCTACAGGTGCAAGGCAATGAGCCAGGACACAAGGACAACTAAGGTCTTTGCCCTCCGAGTCTACTGGTGACACAACAAGCCACATGGTAATTGGAATATGTGGGATTCGCGCAGTGATGAAGACCAAGAAGGGGCACCGCAGGAGCCCAAAGAGGAGAGATCTAAAGACGGGACAGATGGCAGAAGGGTCACGGAAGCCTCCTAGAGGAGTGTGTCATGGTGTTTTGTCCCCCAGAAATGGAAGAAGCTAAGCTGCACAGGGGAGGGGAGGAAAAACAGGATAGCAAGAGCAGCAAAGATTCAGAGGAGACAGTGAGCACGGTCTTTTGGAAAAAACTGAGGCTAATTCAGCCCAAACAGGGCAGGAAGAAAGCAGTGAGAGATGAAGGCAAAAAGTTAGGTAGGGATCGGACAGTGAAAGAGCTCTTGAGCCTCATTGAGCTACGGAGTTCACTCTGAAGGTAAAGTGGACCCACCCAGAGGGCTTACGCTGCGGCGTGTGTATACGCACATGCACGCCTGATGCGCTCTCTGGTTGCTGTGGGGACAGCGGATGACGGGATGACAGTGGACAGTGGGGTGGGCAGCAGAATACTATGACCACCCACGTGGGAAATGAACACAGCTTGGCCCAGACAGAAAGCTGCGGGAGTGGGAGAGAGGAGTGGGGTGTGCAGGGAGACCCCGAGGGGAGCCGGGGCTGACTTGGTGATCAGCTGGACAGGGGGTAAGGAAGAGGGCAGCATTCCAGTTGACTGCAGGTACCAACTGTCCCAATTTGCTGGGATGAAGGCATTTCCTGGGATGTGGGCTTGTCAGCACAAAACCAGGGAAAATTCTAGACAAACCAGGTGAGAGACTGCTAGTTGGAATCTCAGGTTTCTAGCTTGGGCAACTTTACAGGTGGCGGGACCTGGAATACTGGAGCCGGCTTGGTGGTGTGGGAAAGTCATGTGTCGAGTTTTAGGCATGATGTGAGATAGGCAAGATGGAGATGTACTACAGGCTGGTGGTGGAAAGCTCGGGGTGGAGGGTGCAGGAGAGAGGTAAAGGAACAGACAGGGACTGAGGAGAGACATTACCACACAGAAGGATAGAAGTTCATCCAGTGACCATGGAGGGGCTTACAAGACTAGGACCGTCCTCGTACTGTTTCTGCTTGATGCAAACATCAGGGAAGACTCAGGAGATGTCCTGGGTGTGACCTGCCTTCTGAGTTTCCTTTTCCTGCAGATTCAGACCTGGGGCAGCCTTCCTGAGGTCTCTGCTGAAGGTCTAGGGAAGAGGTCTGATACTGTACAGGGTGAATTACAAGTGTTAGGGGGAGACCAAAAATGGACCCATAGACACACACACCAGCTATGAATAAATTTGCCTGGCTGGCAAACAGCAGGATTCTTTTTTTTCACTGTGATGTGACTAAGTTGTATTTATTTTTGACCATGCCGCATTATAAAAACACGCATCTGTAGTAAACAGGCTTGCAAGAAATTTCCCCTTGGATGAGCAATGGTCTTCCCTAGACAGGGAGTAAGGAACTCTGACCTCAGTTCTGAAATTGCTTATCTTATGTCCTAAGAGATTATGTTTTAGACAATGGGCCCAACTTTTGTAGTTTAAAAGATTAATCTGGTTGCATATGTATTATTATGTGTTAATATTTTATAGAAACATGGTTTTTTAAAAAGAAGATATTTATTAGAGGAAACATGTTTCCTATAATTCTGTTAAAGGGAAAGAGGATATGAAAACAAAGACTGAAGATTTATTTTCATGTTACAAATAACAGTCTATGAAAAAGAAGCATCTGACAAATAAAAATGGGCTGAATGATTATAAGCCTTTTCTGTGATTTATTAAGTCTTTGTAGATATATTAAATCATTAATAAAGCAGAAACAGAACAATGCTGACATGTTTAATCTCCCATTATTCAAAAGGAATGGAATTTTTTGCCCCAAGGGCTTAAGAGGTAAATACCTAATTTTTGTTTTCCTGGATATTCCATTTTAGTATGACCTTGGGCTCATCCCGGAGTAAAAATAAAAATCTCCTCAGCCCAAGAACCTACAGGACCTTCTGTGATGGTCTACTGGTTCCAATCTGCGTGCCACCTGGTTGTGGGAGTGTAGTGAAGACCTACTTCTTGCCGACTCAATCAATCCGGGGTACGTGCATCAAACGATGATGCTTCTGGGGTTGAAAAGGGTGCTAAAATGTATTCATGCCTGAAAGGATGCGTGGCCCATGCTTACTTTCTAAGATGGAAAGTATAACCCAGGGTCAATACTCAGCCTCCAGATTATGGACAGTTATGAAGAATGCAAGTTCCAGATGGCAGGTCTCTTCCTTCTATTGGCTCATGGTTTTAGAAAAATGTCCCGAAGGCAAAAGATCTAGTTGTTGTTGTTGTTTTTAATCACCATTTCATTTATATCTTCTTGGACATTTGACCTTGAGTACAAAAACCAGGCAAGAAAACTCTGATATGTGTAGCCTTCAGTTAGCCTAATCCAGAAATTCAATTTTATGTTATAGCCTTTAGTTAAGATGAGCAGAGAATAGTAGCCTCTTAAATGTTTTTTTTTTTTTCTTTTAAAGTCATTTCCAAATGAAAGCCCATTCTTTGGACTATATATGAGATCCAATCTCTTTTGGAACTTAAACCTTCAAAATGATTAAGAGAACCAATACTCCCTAACTTACTCACTGTAGGCTTTCTGTGTATTCATAATTTAATCATTAGGAGAAAAAGTCATATCCAAGTAGAGTATTACCAATAAGAAATGCATTATAGTCTACTTATCGCCTTTAATTCTTTTTTGAGAGGGACTATAAAGTTTGTAGAAAATCATTGATAGAGACATTATTTTTTTTCTTCTCCTTCATTTACACATTCCATCTACAAATCATGCCTCCGCTGGGTAAGGCTTTATGAAGATCACTGAGAACCTCAGATGAAGGAACGTGGTCCCCTGAGAGAGGGGTTAATTCCTCTCCTCCCATTAAACAGATCAGCTGTGATTACAGAAATATGCGTGAAACAGCCTTACTAGAAATTCTATTCACTGCCAGGGCACCATTTCAGCAGTATGCAAAGCTGAACTTGATACTTCTTCTGTGCCCATTTTCTATCTTTCCAACTTTCTCTTTCATCCCAAAAGGGTGTCTCATGGAGGGACTCAGAGAGGAAACCAATCAGAAGCCACGTAGCAAGTAACTGCTTCATTAGGAACCCACAAGAATATCTGCCAAGAGGAATCTTGGAAGGAACATGCTTACCCTAGAGATATTTCACTTCAAGAGAGAATGTTGGTTATAATGAAGGAGATGGTTTGGGGCTAGAAGTGTACCCATCACCATTCAGAGTATACCACATCTGCTTTGCCTTTAGGGAAGACTAACCCTGACCATCACAGCTGGATATCACAGTATCAGAGACTTCTGTGAAATCTCCAAACTTTGCTGGAATCCAGCGATTTAATAACATGAACCCATAAAAATGTCACTGGTTTTGAAGTGTTAAAAAGAAAAGCAGATGCTTCTCTGCATGGTAAACATCCTTCCTGTGTAGTACTGAGGCTTGAATGTTCATGCTATCAGCTGCCACCAGAAATTCTTGGCCTTGCTGTGGCAATTCCACCGGGGACGGTAGTGATAAATAATGATGCAGTTCAAGTACTTTATCTGGGGCTCATATGACTCAAATTATACCACAGAAGGCTTGAATTTTCCACTTAGCATCACTCAGCTAGCTCTTTATTTAAGTAGGACAAAATGACTTGAATTTTTTTTTTGTTATTGTTCTGTCCTCCGACCGTTTATCATAATAAATGTGTTGGCTTCTAAATACAAGGCCATCTTAGATATATTTTCTAAGCCTTAAAAGCCACTTCAACGGTATTTCTTTTAAAATTCAGGCTCTATAATCAAACCAAAGCTTACCCGTGCCAGGCAGTCACTCGACTGGAAGTCTGTCTTCCCAGATTTTGAGAAGCGGTGTTTGTCATTGCTTGTGGGTAGAGAAGCATCTGTCTTTGGAATGCTATGCTCCGTCCTTCTGTCTGCTTCTGAACTGTCTAGATGGGACCCGGCCAGCTCCTTGAGAGATTCTGGGCCATTTTCTAGCTCAAAAGCATGACCATTTCCAAGTTCAGGGTCTGGGCCATTGTCCGACTCAGAGATGGGGTCATTGTCTAACTCACAGCCAGGACCGCTCTTGGGTTCTTCAGTGGCCTTCTGGGGAGAAGGCCTGGAAATGACTCCAAACTTTCTTGCTCTTTTCCCCTTTTTCACAGCTTGGTCACCCAGCTCCAAGGTCGGGGTCTCTCCTGGTTCTGAGCTGTTGCTACTGCTGCCATTGTAAGGAGAGTGGACTTTGTGCTTGAACCGGCGCAGCATGATCAGGTAGATGAAGCCGCCATTCCAGCACTGTTCAGCCAGGTAACTGCGACAAACACAGACACGCCCGTTAATACCCCCAGAACAGCATTCTTGACCAGCGCATTGGACTGACGTACTCAGCAGCCCACACGGGACCCGTGTGATTAGCAACCTGCCCAGGCAACTGAGGTACTGAGCTTCCTACAAAGGCTCAATACACCATTCTTTTAATCTACATAATTGCTGATGTGAAAAAGAACCCCCAAACAAACCAAACCCCCATGAACTAGACATTGCTAAAGAAAACACCCTATGGTAGGTAGTCAGAAGTGGATTTTTCTAGTCACAGAGCCAATCTTAACATAGGATTTTAAAAAAGCAGTAATTCTCCATTTCCTCAACGATGTCTTGCATTAGAATTACGCAAGCCTCGCATTCACGTAGTTTATAAAAATTTTTTAAATTCAAGCCCCATGTGGGGCTTGAACTCACAACCCCGATATCAAGAGTCGCAGGCCCTATGGACTGAGCCAGCCAGGGACTCCTCAATTCATATGCTTTGCCACAATTACTCTGCAAGTCCCCAGGGTAAAGCATAGCTGAAATAGACTGAGGAGAAATGTGAGGTTCTGCGCTTAGGATCAAAGTATCAGCTGCAGAAGAACCACCTCTGCCTCACAGCACTGAAGTGAGAAAAGAGCAGAGGAGGGAAGGTGCTGGCTGGGATCAAGATGCAACCGATAAGCGGTGCAATGGTGAGCAACATTGAACGCTACATTGAACGCGGTCAATTCACTTCCTGATAATGGTTCTGGTTCGGGTGGTCCCTGGTGCACAAGGAGTGTCATTTTCAGTCGGGGTATTGCCTTAAGAGGAACCCCAACATAATGAGAAACATGCAGGCATGGGGTGACTGGGACCAAGAGGCCTGTTGGGAACTGTGTCAACCAGGAAAAGTGAGAGGGGAGAGGAATGCTTAGCTCCAAGCAGACAAGCCAGGCTTGGGTTTCATTTCACGTACTTGAGGAGCAGCAAACGCTCAGAAGCAGGAAATCACATAAATGAGATGAAGAGTGTGAAGCCTCACACACAAGAACGGCTCCACATCTCAAGGAATAACCATAGACAGAACACCCAACGAGATAAGTAATTAGTGGTGTTCAGGACCATTAAAGCTTTAGCAGAAAAACCCACACTTGCTCCAAGTCAGGAAACCAGGCTAGGCTAGACCCTCCACTCAGGCCGCCCAAGCTAAGGAAGCACAAACCCCAGATGAACCCAGGGAAATGCCTTCACCATGGAATGTTGCCACATTCTACACATCACTGGGTCACAAGCAAAGAATGTCAACAACCAAACCCTTAACGAGTTGGACCTGGTTCCAGTCTTCATGTACCCAAAGAGGGTACCTTCAAAGAGAAGGCCTATGTCCCCAATAAGTGAAAGCAGAGGCCTTTTTCAAGTATACCAACTAGCTGCTCTCTCTCCAGGCCTGCAGCTCAGACCTGAGAGCCGGGGCAGTCAGTATGCAAGAAGGAGCCAGGTTATAAGGAGAAGTGACCAGCTGTGTTTGAAATGTACTAAATTCTGGGCCAAAGCCATGTTATCACCCACATCTAATGGTCAGGTTAATGAAATGACAGTGCCAGTCTCACTGAAGGATTTTTACCATGAAGTAGAGTGAACAGAGAGATGGGTCCTCAAACCACCTCCAGAATCAATAAAAACTTTCTTTGATCCTGGGTTATAAACCATGGTAATGAACTTACACGTACAAGCCAGGTAGATAAAGGATACCACACACACCTCAAGTTGTTCTGTGTAATACAGTGACGTGAACAGGTAAAAGCAGTCCACTAGAGTCTGGTAAATGAAAATTAAACTTGGTTCTCAGCATAATTTTTTTACAGTGTTTAGATTTTGTTTTGCTGAGTTGTGTATTTTTTTTCCACCCTAGAAAAATTTCCGTAAAGGTATAAAATCTTTTAAGAATTTAAAACTACAACTAGCCAGGTTGTAAGGGTTTCTTTAAGCAAATCACTACTCTTAATGCAACACATATGCCACAGTTTATGGAAAACAGTGTTGGGGTAGTAAAACCAGGACCAGGGAGAGAGTCAGACACCCAAGTTCTCATTCTGGCTTTGGCCTAGCCATGTAAAACTATGGTGATTATACCAAATTTCCATCAACCTACTAATGGATAGACAAAATGTAGGATATCCCTGAAATATTATTTAGCAATAAAATATGAAGTACACACTGTAACTTGAAAATGTGATGCTAGGTTTAAAGATGCCAGACCACAAAAGGCCATATATCATTCCATTTATAGGACACGTCCAGAATAGGCAAACCCAGAGAGACAGGAAGTAGATCAGTGGTTGCCGGGATCTAGGGGGAAGGGAGAACTGGGACTGCTAACAGGTACAGGCTTTTTTAGGGGTGATGGAAATGTTCTGGAATTAGATAGTGATGATGATCGCACAGCACAGTGAATATACTCACTGAACTGTACACCTTAAAATAGTGAATTTTATGTGACGTGAATCATGTCTCAATTAAAAAACAACAGCAAATGTAATAATTCTGGCCAAGTTTTGAGTTACTTCTTTGAGTTGGTGCTCCTTAAGAACATTCTTTACGGAATAAATGAAACAAGATGGGATCAGGAGGGAGACAAACCAAAAGAGACTCTTAATGTCACGAAACAAACTGAGGGGGGCCAGGGGAGGGGGGTCTGAGAGGGTGGTGTGGTTATGGACATTGGGGAGGTTATGTGCTATGGTGAGTGCTGTGAAGTGTGTAAACCTGGCGATTCATAGACCTGTGCCCCTGGGGCTAATAATACATTGTATGTTAATAAAAAAATAAAAAATTAAAAAAAAAGAACATTCTTTACAGAAGAAGATACTGAGGCTCAGAAGTATTTAATTATGTGCCCAGGTTCACAAAACTGCCAAGTGGTTGAGCTAGGCCTCCCTGCTTTCCAAACCCCACGTGCACTGTGCAGTTACGATGTTTCAGTCACGCTAGTGTCCTCATCTGTAACATGAGGGTATTAAAATGGGTCATCCCCAAGTTGCTTTTGCAGTTTAATAACTGTGAAATGCTAGTTTCTTGGGAAGACTTCTGGGGATTCAAGTAGCAGGCCATCCTGAAGGTACTGACCCAGTGCCAAGGACAAAACAGAACCCTGGAAAAACAGAAACATTCCTTTTATGTCCAAGTTGTCCTAGGTCTCCTGGACATTTACCATCAATCTGAAAAAGATTGGAGAGGGAATTCCTTTATAATTGCTTTGGAGATTCGATCTTTTACATGAGAACTCCGAGCAATTTGATGGGTTCTGAGCAGAGACCTTCTTTTCATTGCTGAAAAGACAGGCCCATTGACTCAAAGTATAGGGTCTTGGGTATTTCTACTCTTATGGAAGCTTCAAGAGCCCTGTGACCGAGATTATTCTATTCTTTCTGCAGGGCCCATGCTCAACAAAATTACAAAGCAAGAGGAGTTTATCTTTAGTTTGGCACCATCTCCCCATCGTCTCCAGACTTCCTAGCAATAAATAAGGCTCTGACACCTTCAGGGAACTCTATGACAGGTTATTTTATTCCTTCCTGGACACTGAGGCTCCTAAGGTTATCCCAAAGACAAAGTGTAATGAATGAACTATGGATATCACAGCAAACTGGTGAGAAGATTTTAGGCAGGGGTAGTTTTCTTGTAGTTCTTCCAATCACCTTATATGTAATGCTTCCCTGTCCATCTGTACCGAAATGACTTACCTAACTTTTCTAGCACTTTCCTAGCTAATTCATGCTTCCAAATCTCTTTTTCTATTCAAAACAATTCCTACCCACCATTAGAATCTTTAGACTTCCAAGTAAGTCTTTGAGAAAGAAGAAGTGGAATACAATCCTGGTCCAGAAAAATAGGTCTTCTCTTCAACAACAACAGGTAAAATTAACCTTTTGGAAGCTTCTCTACCATGTATTTATTTTTTTGGTTTCTTCCCAACATGTAAAACTGTCTACTGGCATGTAAAGTTATTAATTCAACTCAATTAAAATTTATTTGATTTTGACCCTCCCAGGATGGTCTTAAGATAAATGAGGAAAGACGAGCATACCCAGAAATGGAGTTCCACATTCCAGCCTAGAACCCTCCCTCTGAAATGTGTTGAGGTTTCTCACTTCACTTGGTCTTTGCAAGCATGTTTTGTGACTAAATCCCCTTCCACCTCCCTTTCTCCTCAAACTGTGCTTTAACAACAACAACAACAACAACAACAAAAGTTTTGAGCACCTCCTATTTCTTGATGATCTATCATAATTCTGGAGTCTGGGCTCTCTAGGTATGGGAGGCCTAGGAAGGGTCACAGGAGAGGTTGGGTGCTAGGAAAAGCTAGAAGGATAAAGCTGCCTGGAGTTTGAAGAACCAGGACAGGCAAGCAGGAGATAAGAGAGAGGAAAAGACAGATAGGCGTTGGAAGGCCAATGACACACATTATACACCCATGCCCCATTATATCAAAAGAAGGCTTGGGGTAGCTGAGCAATTTTGATATTCTAGACTGTCTTGCCAATGTCCTCTGAAGAACCAATCTCCACATGCCTTTGAAAATCCTCTTGGCATTTGGCCATCAATTACTGATGCCTGGTACATATATGAACCCACAGAGGGGCGCTGCCAGGCAGAACCACTGGTGTACATGTATGTGTAATTCCAAGTAAGTTGGGTTGCCACCCCCGGGCATTGGCCTGTACTACAATGTCATGAAAACATGGTGTAACTCAGACAACATAAAAGAATTCTAGAACTCGGACTTTTTTGCAAAGCAGACATTCTTACTTTATCTAAGTCCCGTACCCAGTATAGACAACAGGAGAGCAAACACCGGCTGCAAGAGATTTCTAGAAGAGTTCCTATGATCGGTTATGAGTTTTACAGAATGGGACTAACTGCTGATAGCCACTCTAACGCACAGGATGAACGGAGATCAGTTGTTCTCGCCCATGACTGCCTCTCACCTAGGAGAGCAAGGCGAGGCTAAAAAGCTGTTTGTGGCCCTTTGAGAACATGCTAAGCCTAATTAACCCCGAGGGCTGTCTGAGGTCATAAATCTGTAGGTTCCCAGAGGAGAACGGGTTGAGAGGAAGTGTTAAATATATACAGATTAATTTCCCAGTGAAGTCTTGGCTGGGAAACAGGGAGGCAAGTTCGGACAGCTCTGTAAGAGGGGGTGGGAGGATGAGAAACATTTCCTGGAGAATCAGATTCCCCAGGATCAGTCTGTCTCAGGTGCTGCCTCCCAGCTACTTGAAATTTTGGGCTTACTTCTCCCCGATTCCACAACCCTCCCTGGAATGAGCCGAACTTTCTTTTGGGGACTCTGCAGGCAGAACTTTTGGGCTGTATATAGTGCCGAGAAGAGTGACTGCTATCCCTGTGTGTTCATATAGCCACTTTCTAATCAACCCCAATTAAGTGGAGGAAGATGGGGCTCAGGTACCAGTAAGGCGCTGAAAATAGACCAGAGTCTAGGCTTAGAGCATAAGGGACTGAACACCATATTCCCACTGCTGTTTGAGGGAGGTGACTGCCCAGTTCTGCTGATTCTCACCTCCTCACCCAGCATAAACAGCTGGGGTCAGCAACTCTCCTCTTCTTCCTCATCTGGGGTCAAGAACAGAGAGTGTGAACACATGAATCTGTCCTCTTTTTATAAAATCTGCATT
>RCUC01152128.1:0-20964 GCA_003697995.1 Taxidea taxus jeffersonii
TTGATGAAACTCTTATCCCTTCTAATCCTCAAAGCTTCATGAACCCCAAGAGAAACACACCTGGGGACATCATAGGCAAATTGCTGGAAACTAATTTGTGATGGAAGAGCAGTGCTCGGCACAAATATTCAATAAATATTTGCCAACTATTGAAATGATGAAAATAACAAATATATAGAATGTCAAATAAAAGCTAAGGAGAACAATTAAATGAGATAAGGGGGAAAGGGAGTGCCAGACTCAGGGGAAGGAAGTTTCCATAGGGTGGGTCTGATAACATGACGTTGGAGTAGAGCCTAAAGGAGACAAGGGAGCAAGAGGTATGGATGGGTGTCTGGAGAAAGAGATTCCAGGCAGAGGAAGAGCATGGTCAAAGGCCCTGAAAAGGGACCATGCCTGGAGTGTTCAAGGAAGAACAAGCCAGCCAATGTAATGGGAATGAGCTGGGGTAAGATCAGCACATGAGGTCTGTGAGTTTGCGTTTTGTGGTCAAGGTCAAGACTTTGGCTTTTTACACTGAGGAAGATGGGAATCTTGGAGGAGTTTAAGGAATGGCAGAACTGAGTAGGGTTTTAAAAGGTTCTCTCTGGACTCCGAGGGGCACAAGTGACAGGAGGGAGACTTTTTGGGGGGCCATTGCAATAATCCAAGGGGGAAATATTAGTGACCCAAACTGGGGCGACATCCATGCAGTTAGTGAGAGGTGGCGGGAGTCTAGATACGTATCTTTTGAAAGTAGAGACACCAGGATTTGCCTAGGGGTTGGATGTAGGGTAGAGAGAAAGGACAGGAGAGGAAGACTTCCATAGAGCTTTGGCCTGGGAGTCAAGAGGCACTGAGTTACCATTTATAGGAAGAGAAGACTTCATGATGAGCTGGTCGTGGGGCGGGGTGAGAGTTGGGTCTAGCTAACCCCGAGCCATCTCCTGCCACCATGGCAGACATCACTGACACACCGCTCTACTCTGCCTCACTGACCTCAGATACCGCCCCGGAATGCTTCTGAACGCAGTGCACACAGGGGGCCCCCGCTGGTTCACGTAGGAGTCAACAGGTGTAACAGTTGATAGTTTGCCCTTGGGGGCCTGATTTCCTGGGTTCAAATCCTGGCTTCACCACTAAGCAGCTTGTGACCTTGAGCAAGTTACTTCATTACTCTGAACCTCGGTTCCCTTCTCTGTTAAATGTTCCCGACTAGCCTAGTGGCTTAGCTGACACTTAGTTCATTGAGTTTTTGTGATGATCAGATGAGAGAACATATGGGCAACCCCAGGCGCAGTGCCTGGGGCATAGCGAGGGCCCCAAGGACAGTGCTGGCGAGGGCCAGCATGATTATCCACAGGCTCGTCAGGACTTTGCCTGAGGAGGGGCCCCAGGAGGGGGCGAGTGGGTGACAGAGGGTAAGCCCTTAGGTTTGCTCTCTGGCCTGTGGGTCCTTAACGAGAGCCCCACACGGCCCCGATGAAAACTCTCCCGTTTTTGGACAGAGCGGGGCATCGCTGAAATATGAGCAGTCCCTGTCGAAAAATGTCCCCGCTGTGAGCCCTGCTGGGTGGACTAGCTGGCCTTCCTTCTCCTCCACTGAGCGGAGTCGCAAGCTAATAAATATTTCAGAATGGGCTGTATTCAATCCAGCCCTTGTCCCGTTTGACGTCTGTTCTCTCAGCTTTCAGAAGGAGACAGGTGCAGGAGGATGAAAAGGGATTTCATTACTAAACATCCCCGACTCCCGATGTGCAAACACGCGCTGTACCGGACACACACCCACTGCCCACGGTCACGCACACCCTGTGTGCCCACACACGTGTGCAGGCGCAGCCACGGGGCCCTCGCACACCCGTGCCCACACATGCACACCTGCCCATCACTCGCACAGGAACCCCATATAGAGGCGTATGGGCAGTTTGTGCCTGCGGACGGGCGTGCGCCCAAACGCGGACAGAGCCCCCGGGGGTGTGAACATGAGTGTTTGCAGTCCCCCTGGGTGGGTGTGCACGCATGCATTCGTTTCTCACATGCTTACACAGAGGGGCACACACCAGCGATACAGCTGCTCGGGGACCCATGCTTACACACGCGTGTGTGTGAGGTTTTGCCAAGAAAAGAAACATGGTGGATTTGCACCACGAGTGGTTCACCGTAAGGAAAAATTAGGCGATTTAGGGGAGAAGACAGATGGGAAGGGGCATGGAGGCCTTTCTTGTTGAAAACTTGTTATTTTTTCTGGCATGTTATTGAGCACGCGCGCCCGGCTCACGGATGAAGCCCCGAGCGCCCAGACCCGCGGGTCCTCGAACGTGCCACGGCCGGGATGCACGTCCGCTCCCTCCCCCGCCCGCGGAGACCGTGCCGCACACACCCACAGTAAGCGGGCCTTTGACTCGCCACACTCTCATGCTCACAGGTGTATGCAGTTGTGTACACACACACACACACGCACCCCCCTCTGCTGGGCATCTCAGGTTTTCCCTCCTCCCTGAGAATTTGCCCACTCTTGCTACCCGCCCTCTGGGCGACTGGGGGACTCCGAGGCCTGGGCAACAGAAAGGGTTTCCAAAAATGCATGACCAGGCATCTGGGCCTGATCTGGAGAGAGGAAGTCATGGCTCTGGATCCCATCTTCGCAGCGAGGACTGGAGGGAGAAGGGGAAGGGATGGTGGGGAGGCAGGAGGCAAAGCCAGAGGCAGGGTCCTGACTAGAAGCCTTCAGGTTTCCCCCAGCATCCTCCCCCAGGCCTGGCCCCACTGGCCCAGGGGACCAGGCCCCAGCTTAGAGCTTCTGGGGATCCCATCCCTTAAGACCCCACGTGAAGATCTAAGACTGCTTTGCCCCTATTCACGCCTTTGCTCATTCTTAGACGGGATAGGCAGGGAGCACCTTCTAGAAGTCGGGAGACCTGAAGACTGTTGCTTGCTTTGAGCTAGTGAGGAATCCCTAAGGCCCTGAGCACCCGATCCCACCCAGACCAGGCTTGTGGGGGGGTTAGCTTAAGCCCTGGGTGAAGCAGAACCCAATCTTGCTTCTTTTTCCAAGCAGGGCCCTCGCAAGCAGGCAGGGGTTGGGGAGGGGGGCTTTCAAATAACCAATCAGTAGGCCTTATGGAAATATATGCAAATGAAAGATGCAAATCAGCATTGAGCCTTTTTGCATGTGCAACCAGCCCGACCTGCCCTAGGTGAGCGCTTCCTTCCCTCTCCCAGGAAGGATGGGAGCTCCAGCAGCGGTAGGAAGCAGGCCTCTGGCTGCAGCTAGTTCCGAGGTCCCTGCCTACTAGCTTGGGGGCCATCCCCCCTCCTCCCCACTGCCGGGCCCAACCCGCTCCCCTGCTAGGGAGTGGGGTCCCCCTCCTCCTGCTCTGGCCTCAGCTGACCCTGTCCACACTCAGCCACACCCTGTCACACTCATCGGCACACTCACTTATGCAATAGTTCATGTTACCCACGTAAGAGTTCACAGACATCTTTGCACACTTTCACTTTGTCGCGTGTACTTACACAGTCACGTCTTTGTATCTGCACATTCACACACACTTGCCCGGTAGCACACTTGTCTGCACACACAATCACTTGCACGTGTTAGCACACACCCACTCGCACGCCTGCACACACCTAACCTTGAACTCGTGGGAACCTGTGGACCTGTACCCCATCCAGGCCAAGAGTCCAGGGTCCTGGGAGAGGCAGCTGGGTGGGGCCGTGGGTGGACTGGGCGCTCAGACTAACCGACAGACTACAGACCGACTTACTGACTGACCTACAGAGACCGACGGGAGGGCCGCTTCTTGGAGGCTGCCCGAGAGGCCAGCCGTCAGGGCTCAGCGTGGCGCCCCATGGGCTTCCCTGAATGGATGGGGACCCCCCACTACAAACACCCCCGACAGCCTCTGGGACAGACAAGAGGGTGGGCGCTCCCTGGGTAATGCCTCCCTCCGGAAGTAGTAATTGCGGGGTAGAGAATTAGATAACCAGCACCGCCAGGAGTGGGGGTGTGCCCGCCTTGCCTTTGTTCCTAGAATGAATACGTGGGGGATGGGAAAGAAGGAACCCAGCCAAGCTCAGGGGGAGGCGGGGAGGGGAAGCAGGGTGCCCTCCTCCCTCATCTGCTGGCACTGTCAGGACCCAAGCCCACCAGTGGGGGAGTACCTGGGGACCAGCTGGGCCTTGGAGGGGCCTGAGAGCCGCCTCATTGCCCTTGCCTTCCCCTGGGCCTTGCCCTCCACACTGTGCACCAGAGAAGCGGCCAAGGGCCCAGGAACAACACGGACCTGAATTCAAATTCTGGCTCCTGCACTTTGGGCCCTGTCACCTTGGGTGAACCCCTGAATGCTTCGAGCCCCATGACCCTTCCTGGCTGGCTCAGCACTCCCAGGTCACGGGGCCCACGCTGACCCTGTGGCCAGGCCGTGCGAGGGCCCGGCGTGCACTCTCAGCAAGTCCACCCCAAGCCCCCCGAGGGCATGGGGAGGCCATACTGAGAGCTGGGGTCACACATGAGCAAGGGGCAGAGCTCGGGGTTAAGCCGGCGGCCCTCTCCCGGTGCAGCGAAGGGCCCCGCAGCCTGAGTGACATCCTTCCAAGGAGAAACATGGCTTGTCCCCCAAGGCAATGAGGCCACCGCAGCCAATGCAGGCCTGGGCAAGCCATCTTCTGCAGCCTCTCCTTGGTCCGCATCTGCATTGGGGCCAGGCACCCTGCCCTTTGCCCTGGGGCCCGCATGAGTACCCTCACTCACTCACAGTGAGGGCTTCCTCCTCCCAAGGACCCTCCCACGCATGCCAGGCCCTCAGCAGAGACTCATCCCACTTGATCCCTGAGGCTCCCGCTTCCGGGCCTTAGGTGAAGGGAATCCCTTCGACCCCTCCAGCCGTGGTTACTTTCAACTCGCGACAGCCCCAGCCTCATGGCACAGATGCAGTCACTGAGGCCAGGGATGGGCAGGGGCTTTTCCAAAGGCATCCTCAGGGCTGCGGTTTCCCCTTCCGTAACAGGAGAAGGTTGGGCTCTCTCCCGTTCCTTCTCAGATCCTCCTGTCTCCACCCCAACAGGCACCTGGTGCCTCAGAGCCAAGCTCAGAGCCACACGGAAGGTCTCCCAAGCTGCAGGGGGAGGAAACTCACCCGAGACCCCTCCGGAGATGGGCCACACTCGCACCAGCTATGGGGCACTCGCCCTTTCCCCACCTTCCCGGTCCTGTTCTGTCTGTCTGGTTCCACAGCGCTGGAGTGGTCTTGACGGCACCACGTCCTCATCCCTTACCTGGGACAGGGGGGCTCAGCACCCAGCACCCGGGCCATGACGACCATGCTCCCCTTCTCGAGCCTCAGTGTTCTCATCTGGAAAATGGGGATGACGAGTCTACTTTTCTGGGGCTCAGAGGCCATGGGCTGGATAAATACATCGGCAAAGGAGTGTGACAAGAGTCATGATCAGCACTGTTGTTAGCGTGTTTTTTGTTCTAAGCACTTCACCTGTGTCCCCTTCTCCAGCTCCCCCCCGACAAACCCTATGAGGCGGGCACTCTTACCAGCCACCTGCTGTTCCCTCTGCCAGGAATGCCTTTCTCTCAGATCTGCCTGGGTCACTCCAGATCTTTTTTTGGGGTTGATCTCCTGTTTCAAGTTGTAACCCCTCACTGCACTTCCTTGGCTTCCCTCCTCATCCTGCGAGGTCATTAATTTCTTTGTCTTGACTATTGTCTGTCTCTTACACTAGGATGTGAGCTCTGTGGGGCGGGAACTTGGATCTGTCTTTTCACCCCCATGCCCAGGGCCATGCCGGGCACATAGCAAGTGCTCTGTATATATCTAGTGAGTAGACACCCATTTTACAGATGAAGAAACTGAGGCCCAGAGAGGTTCTGTGCACTGCTCCAGTGTATGGCACCTTGGGCCAGAGTACAGCCTTCTTGGGATTCCCGGGTGCTGCGAGAAGCCCACCAGTTCCACCGGTCAGCCCAGTCGGGCCTGGGGCCTGTGGTCCCCCTCTGCCCTGCTCTAGGTGGCAGTGGTGGTGGGCTGACAGTCCCCCCCCCAGCCCCTAATTCTGTCCCTCCCACTCTCCCTCAGGGACCGGAGGTTGGGAGGGGCAGCTGAAGGGTGGGGAGGAGCCTGACCCCTCCCCCAACCCATCCTGGGCTGCCCCCCACCCCCAACCCCGGGACTGGAAATCTGACACCCGGGGCCCATCTGCTGCCCTCCTGTCCTCCCGCCCCTGGAGGCCGCTGGGCCGGCGGCTGCGGAGCAGTGATTGTTCGGGGCTGAATGGGCAGGCCTGGAGCCCACGCCAGGTGCACCATTGTGAGGGCTCTGACACCTGCCTGGCGGGGCACTGGCTCCCCGGCCCAAGGGCCCTCGCCTGGCTGAGAGCGGCAGCCCACCCGCCACCAGGGGTCGAGCTGGGGGCCAGGGTCCCACTGCTCTTCCCAAGGCAGAGCACCCCAGCCACACCCTGAGTCCCTGCCCTGAGGTCTGTCCCCTAACCCCCCAAACCCACCACCTCCCTGGTCCTCTCTTCGCCTCTGAGCCCATGTCAGTGACACCACCACCACTTGCTGGCTGTAATGGGCAAGACATACAGGGGCTGTGAGCCTCAGTTTCTCATCTGTAGAATGGGGATAATCATTGGACACACCCCATAGGGGTGTCAGGAAGATCAAAGGCAATACAGTCCATGTCATATTGCATACCTAGTGGGGACAGAGAAAAGCCATTATGATTATTAAGACTTGGTAGCGTGCAGGCGGGAACCCAGGGGAGGCAGTCTTAGCGCCCAGTAGGCCCAGCCAAGGGACCCCCCAGCCTACCCCCCTGCCTGCCTCCCCTTGCCCGGCCTCCCGCCCGCTCTATGAAAATTTAATGCCGGGTAATGACAGTCTGGGCTAATGAAAGAGGCTTCTCTTCTGGCAAAAAGAGAAAAACAAACAAAAATCAACAACCTGCAAGGGGGCATTAACTTTTCATGAGATGCTCTCCCCACTGACACCAGCCACCTCCCTGCCCTGGCTCACTCGGGCAGCACCAAGCCCCCTCCCTCCTTCCTTCCCTCTCTGAGCAGAGCCGAGCTGGGCAGCCTGCAGTGGGCGTGGGATAAGCCCAAGGGGGTCTGGCTCTTTGGGAGGCCTCTTCTGGGGGGGCTTCTCCCCAGGACATCTGCCAACTTTGGGGAGGGAGGGGGCCCCAGAGGGCTTTTGGGGTAGGGCTCCAGCCCACAGAATCTTTTCTGGGCAGCGGGCAGGCATGGGGGTGCACAGAACCCCAAGTGGGTGGGAGAGAAGAGGAAGGGCTCAGGGACACCCCACTCACCCCCCCCCCCCCCGCCTTCACCATCATTCGCCGGCACTGCACGAGGCCTAGGCCGCGGCAGCTTGGATGTCTGCTGCCAGCCAGGCTGGAAGTGGTTAGAGAAAAGGGGACAGAGCCTCTCGCGCTGCCTTTCCCTCTCTTTGTGGTATCCTGGAGAGCCATTGGCTGCTGCCTGTGATATCCTGAGAGATGCGACAATTAATTTTCTTTTAATCAAGGTCGGATGAAGTAAATTGGCGCGGTTCTGCAGCCCTTCATTTTCTGTTTTTGCAGTGATGCAAAACAAATATGATCAAATTATGCTCCTTCTCACCTTATTGAATTAGGAAGCATGACTGATCAGAGGGAGTGGAGATGGTCTATACCATGGAGCACCCCCTGGCTCTCTCCCCGCCCTGGCCTCAGTCTCCCTGGGCTCGTGGGGACTCGGAGCAGGTTTGCCTCCCACAGAGAGAGCCTGGGGCGTTGGAAGACAACACCCGGTGAGGTCTGCGCTCAGTGAACTAGTGATTCAATGAGCACACGAATGAATGAGTGAGTCAGCGAGTGCATGAGTGACAGATGGGGCCAAAGATCAAGGCCGAGTCGGGCTCAGAGCAGGACCCACTCACTGAAGACAGGAGTGACGTCTGCCTGCTGAGGCTCTCTCTTGGACGTCACGCCGTTTGCTCATGGCTATCTGAGACGATCTTGTCGACACATGCATTGTCTGCCTCTCCTTCTCGGGTTTGGGCTCTGGGAGTTCAAGGCCTTGTCTGTCTTGTTCACCACGAGTCCTGGGGTCTAGTACGTGCTCACTATCAGTTCAGTATCTGAGTGGGTCTGAGCCATCCCGATGGCATGGCTAGGCTCCTGGTTCAGCAAGGGTGACAGATGTAGGCAACCCTCGGGCCATGTCATTGGTGTCACACAAGGATCTGAACTCAGGGCCGCCACAGTGGCCCTGGTTCTGGGTGGCAGGATGGAGGAGGTGACATTCGAGCTGGCTCAGAAAAGATAAAGAGGAGGTGGACCCCAGGACAAGCAGGGGAGAAATTTCAGGCAGGGTGTATACCGAGCCTTCTGGTCGGCATTGACAGGGCTGGCCAGCTTGCCGGTAGGAGAGGCTCCTGCTACAGGGACTTGTGTGGCCCTGGGATTAGGGCTGTGCCCAGGGACACCCGGCTAATAGGGCTCAAGTCCCAGCCCCTTTCTGGACATTTTAGATTTTCTGTCTCCCTCTCTACGGTGAGGATGACAGATGAGAATTCATTGGAGAGTCATCTGAGGGATGAATGAGTGACAACAATGTCAGCTGTCCTCCCAGAGTAGGCACTTGGTGAATGTCAACCACCGTCATTTTTATTTCTATTAAGAAAGGCACACTGGCGCTAGACAGGGGAAGGCCTTGAATGCCACACCAAAGAGCAGGTAGGTATGTGGGTTTCTCAGGCTGCTGGTGAACCCAGCTCAAGACTCTCAGAGCAGAGCTGGGCAGGCAAGGGGGGTCTCTGCAGATAAATACACTTGGCAGGTATGGGAGAGCTGGCCGTTTGAGGGCCTCCGCCGGCACCCTTCTCTAAAGCAAAGACTTCCTTAAAAGTGAATGATCCTCCCCATCCCTGAGCACTGGATCAGCCACTTAAAAGAGTTACTTTTGCTTAGAGCAAGGCGGGCCTGATTTGTGAGTCCCAGGAGGGTGCTGGAACTCTCTTGTTGTGGGCAAGGGCCCTTTGGGGGGTTGGGGATGGAGGGCAGTGATCACATGGTTGTCACTCTCTGGGAGCTTCGAGCCTAGCTAGGGGATAAGACAGGTACACACAGTGGTAAATGCCATGAAGAAACCAACGAGGTGATACACACACACACACACACACACACACACACACCTTGGAGAAAAGGAGAAAAAAGGCTGGAGAAGTAACCCAGTCCCCAGAGTCAGGGAGACTGCGTCCGGGGCATGGGGCCTGAGGTCCATAATGGTTCAGGGAGGCACAGCGGGGCAGGGAGGCTGCCTGGAGAAGGACAAGAGCTTTAAACAGGGGTGCAGAGGGGCTGTGGAGGCAAGAACAAGCTGTTCCCAGTGGAAGGAGCGGCGTTTAGGGAGCTCAGGCCTGAGGCGAGTCCCCAAGGGCATGTGGATAAGTGGGGTTGTCCATCTCTCACTCCCGAGGCCGGGTCTGCTGTGAAAACACCCATGGATCTGGTCCTCAGGAGCCTTGCCGAAGCACCCTCTGAACGCCAGGGCCCTCAGGGCCGCTCCTGCCAAATATTCCACGGTTCTTGGGTTGTAGGAGTAAAACGACTCAGACCAGTGCTATCTCCAGTCAGACTCCGGGCTCCCTGCCATCACAGGCAAGATCTTGGCTTCCCGGCTCTAACACGGAAACTTGGCTGACTGTAGAACCTTGGGCAGGTGGCTTGACCTCTCTGGGTGTGAATGGGATGAAGCCCACGAGACTTGCTATGTAGTCCCGCAAACTCCTTCCAGTCTTTGCATCTGCCCCGTCTCAGGGAAGTCACTTAGCCAGCTCCGGGTCCTCAGCCGGAGCTGGGGGGTAAAGAGACGAGGGGATGCATGAGTCATTGTGCAGACCGATGACCCTGGGCATCACTCCATGGGCCTCCCTGGCGTGTGTCTGTTGTGCCCGTGGGACAGGGCCACAGCCTGTGGGACGAGTCTTTGGGCGGGGACTTGCCTCACTAGTTGAGTCATCACCCCTGGGGTGCAGCTGGTGACCCAGATGGGGTAAGATCAGGACATATCTTTATCTCTGTCATCTCCCCAGTGACTCCCCTTCCCCTTCCTCTTCCGGTTCTCACCTCCCCACCCCCACCCTGTCACTGGGTGGGCCAGGCCAACACTGCGACTACTCAGCCTGCAGATTCCTCCTACGCCAGACAAGCGCTCTGGTCCTCCTAGGCCTTCTGTCTCCACGTTGGATGACAACAGTAATAGCTTCATTTATTGAGGACTCACCAATTACACACTGCTTCGCGTGCATTGAATCTAATCACTCTATATGCCGGGCGAGGTTGTTATGATTATTACCCCATTTTACGGGGGCTGGAAAGGAGGCTCAGAGGAGGTGAGTGGCTGGCCCAAGGTTGCAGAGCTATGTGCGGTCAGGTGGGGAATCTCAGTGATTTTCCCATGATGCTTCGTGCGGTTGGCGTGCATCGTGCCCTCCTAGCTCTCTAGGGGTCCGCCCTCCTGTGCGAGTGCCCTGGCCGGGGAACCCCACGTCCCTGTCCCAGGTCCAAACCCACCAGGGCTCTGTTCTCTCAGCAGCCAATCGGATCTCTCCCGCCAGTTAAATGGATGGACTTGCTCATTGTCAGAGGCGCCTTCTAGAGCTGCTGCCTGAGTCCACAGGACCATGCAGGATAACGGGCGTCTCTCAGTCTGGGCTCGCAGTGGAGGGGTGGGGGTGGGAGGACACTCCTGGCGTCACATCCCCACACAGGGCCTGGGATGCAGGGGGAAGGTGATCGGGAGAAGGAAGGGGCGGCTCCCAGGGTGGGGGGCGCCCAGCTGGTGAGCGGTGAGCCCTCCTTATCCGCCATCAGCGCCACGCTGGTTACCCAGGTTCAAGTTTCATGTCTCGTTTTCACTCTGGCCTTTGCTCACACCCAGAGGGGGTGGCAGGTGGGCCAAGGAGGACAGGCTGTGGGGGAGAGTGGATTCCAAGGAGAGATCCCTCCCCCACGGTCAGGAGTGATGCTCTGAGGACAAGTGACAAACAGGGCCGGAGCCCGGGCTCCAGCACAAGGTCCCCAACCAGACATTGCCTCTGGCCCACACCTGGGGCTACTTCTTTTCTCGTTTTCCAGATGAAAGTCGCTTTGCTGAGCTCCCCACCCCAGGATTGTTAAGGCCACATATGTTTGTTGCATGCGGCTCAGATGACACAGAAGAAAACTCCCCCAAATCTTCCCTCCTCGTGGCTGACACAGGGGAAGGGGGAGGCTGATTCTCTGCCACTGTGCCCGCAGAGGTCTTTCTCCGCTGGGGAAAATAGGACGATCTGTCTCTCAGTGTTCAGACCTGCCTTTTTCACTTCCGATGTATTCTGAACATTTCTCCGTGGCCATTGAAAGCTACATTTAGTGACCAGACAGAGATCCTTGCTGGGCTGAGATTAACCAATTCCTTCATGCTGCACATGGAAATTGCTTTCCCTCTGGCCCTTCCAGCCGGGCGTCTCGGCCTCCACCTCCCCCTGTGCTCCTCCAGCTCCTTCCACCGAGAAGGGTCTCAGCTCACCGGCCATGAGCTGGTGCCAGTGGTGGGCAAGGGTTCGATGCTGTGGAAGAAGCCTGGGTGTGAATGCAGGAGACCTGGGCTGAAGCGTCACCTGGGGCCATCTATGAACGATGAGGACTTGAATAAGCGCTTTACCTTGATGAACCTCAATTTTCCCATCTGAAAAATGGGGGAACTAGTAAACCCCTCTTTTAGGGCCAATGTGAGGAATTTGTGAGCTTGTGGGTGTGAGCCGGTCCTGGGCATCTGGTGGGGGCTCAGCACAGTGGAGATAAAGCCAAGGCAGAAGCAGGCTGAGCAGTGATGTGGGGGGACTCCATTCCTTCTTTCTCATGGCCACTCATCTTTTCCTTTTCATTCTTCGCTTTAAAAAAAAAAAAAAAAAGACACACACACGCTCATCGAGGAGAAGTCAGGAAACACAGAGGGATTCTAAGAAAGCAAATGGAATCCCCCGGCGATTTGACCCCCGTGAATTAAGTACTGTGAACATTTTCTGGTCACGGATTTGAAAGGCAGAGCTTTGCTGTTCCCTGAGGGCCCTGCACTACAGAACCAGGAGGTCGGGATGTGGTCGGCCGTAAGTAGGACTGAAGGTAAATTGGGGAGGGACTGTCCCAGCCAAGAGGGTCAGCATCCCTGGCTCAGGTGGTGGAGGAAAACAGAGAAGGGCTGGGTGCCCCAGGACCAGAGGCCAGTGGAGCCCTCCCCCTTACCCCCACCCTTGCCACGGTGGAGGTGGCCGCCTGCATGGCATTGACCCTCTAGGGTGGACAAGAAGGGTCATGAAGTCGGGGCAGGTGGCATTTTTGAGACGACAGTTTACAGAGGGGAGGACTGGGGAGGAGGGAGGGACCATTTGCAGCCAGAAACCTGCGTCTCCGAGGGGGCTGGTGGAATGAAAGATGGTGGTGGGCTCTGAAAATGTGTGTGTCAGCAGTGGGCAGACCCCGCCAACGCTCAGAGCTGCCAGGCCGGAGGCACTTTCAGGGCAAGTGGAGAAAGAGCCAAAGAGCCGGGTCGAGCGATTAATCTCCAGGCCCAGCCCGTTCACACCCCAAGAACCCCCATCCCCTCCAGCCACCTCCGAGGGAGGGGGCGCTGGGGATCTGGGGGTGCCTCCCTCCGTCATTCTTCTTCATACCCTTGCCATCCCTGTCTCCCCAGGAATGTCCTTCATCCGGCCCGCGCAGGGTTCACGTCACCCCATGGAGCGCGGGCTCTGTGCCACTGTACACTTCGGAGAATCATTAGCAGAAATCATTAGCTAGAATACAGCCTCCCCCATAAATCTCTCCCTTGCACCTGGGTCGTTTGTCCGTGCCTAATTTCCATCTCCCGAACTTTATGATTTGTTCCTTGTTTGATGAGAGCTTCTCCCATCAATTGTGCCGTAAGTGCTTGCAGAGAAAGACCCCCCGCACTGACCCCATCTCAGACGGACGGGTTTGGGCTCCTTGCCCTGCGTGCTGGGTGGAGGCCCCCTCCCCAGCCCCCTCCTTGGCTAGTCCCTCAAAGGGCAGCTTAAAGACGCTGTGCCCGCCCGCAGCCTCCCTCGGAGATGGGAGGCAGAGCTGGGACCAGAGTGCGACGGGGACAGCCAGAGGAGAGAGGTGGGAAGGGCTCCTGGGGGAGGGGTCAGGAGGCTTGATCTTCATCTCTGCCTCAGCTCACCGTGTGACCCCAAGCATGTTGCTTTCCCTCTCTGAGCCTCAGTTTCCTCATCTGATGCACAAGGATCAATGCTGCTCATCTCTCATGGTTATGGTGAGAGCTGAGGTCATTCATTCATTCTCTTGCTGATTCACTCACTCATCTGCACACATTCAAAAAACCTCTCAGTATGTTCATCCTCTCGGTAAGCACTGGTCGGACCCCTGATGTATACCAGGCCGTTCTGCACACAGACAGAATCAGCAAAAGACTTGCCAGCTGCTGGAGCTGGAAGCAACCTTGGTGGTTAAAAGCCGGAGCCTTTGTGCCCAGAGATGTGGGTTCTGAATCCTGGCTCTGCCACTGACTCGCTCTATGACCTTAGGCAAGTCATTTGCCCTCGGGACATCTCTGTTCCCTCATCCGTAAAATGGGGCTGACGTGAGTGACTGTCCGGAGAGCATCTAATACAGAACACATGCTCGACCCATGACTCCCGTTGCCATTGTCGTCTTGTCACTCTGAGGGCACGATGACACAGTGCCCTCGGATGAGACAGCCACATAGGGAATAGAATGAGATGTTTGGAGAAATGTAAGGGAGGACAGAAGCATGGGTCCAGGGGCTTCTGCCCCGGGAGGGAGCATTTATTTATATTTTTTAAGATTTATGGGGCGCCTGGGTGGCTCAGTGAGTTAAAGCCTCTGCCTTCGGCTCAGGTCATGATCCCAGGGTCCTGGGATCAAGTCCTGCATCGGGCTCTCTGCTCAGCAGGGAGCCTGCTTCCCCCTCTCTCTGCCTGCCTCTCTGCCTACTTGTGATCTCTGTCTGACTTGTGATCTCTGTCTGTGAAATAAATAAATAAAATCTTTTTTAAAAAAAGATTTATTTATTAATCTATTTTAGAGAGAATGTGTGCTCAGCTGCAAGGGGGAGGGAGAGGGGAGGGGCAAAGAGAGAGGAAGAGAGAGAATCCCAAGCAGATTCCCTGCTGAGCGCAGAGCCAGAGTCAGGGCTTGATCTCAAGACCTCGAGATCCTGACCCTGAGATCATGATGTGAACCAAGAATCAAAGAGTCGACACTTAGGGGCACCTGGGTGGCTCAGTGGGTTAAGCCTCTGCCTTCAGCTCAGGTCATGATCTCAGGGTCCTGGGATCGAGCCCCGCATCGGGCTCTCTGCTCAGCAGGGAGCCTGTTTCTCCCTCTCTCTCTGCCTGCCTCTCTGCCTACTTGTGATTTCTCTCTATATATCAAATAAATAAATAAAATCTTAAAAAAAAAAAAGTCAACGCTTAACTGCCTGAGCCCCTCAGGTGCCCCCGGGAGGGAACATTTAAAACCTTGCCTCACTGCCCATCTGGAGGGTTCAGAAATGACGGATGAACCCCAGGAAATGTGCCTGAGGAAGAATGTGAACACAACTCCGATTTCCAGCCCCCACCAAGGAAGGGTGTTCCCAGGGTCTGTCCTCCCACAGCTTTGGGGACCCAAGGAGGCTCTCGCTCCCCTGGCTGGGGTGAAGATGTGGAGTCCAGGAAATTGGGAAATCTGGCCGGTGGGCCCTTCCCAAGGCAGATCTGGAAGGCTCCCTAGCCATGACGCATGTACCTCTGGGTTTTGAGACACAACGTTAAGCCCTGCCCGCCCACAGGGGGGAGCTGGGAGAAGCCAAGGCCTCTGGGAGTTGGGGCAGGGCTGGGGAGGCAGGGCACTGGGAGGATGCTGCGACTTCCATTATTAGGTCTCCATTATTAGGTCGCCGTCAGGGGCAGGCCATGCCTGGAGGAAACTGGAGAGGGGAACACCTGGTTTCATTCTGGACTGGCCTCACCTAGAGGGCAGGGAAGGGGCTCGGCTGTGATCACCATGCCTGGCATTTGCAGGAATGTCCTTAATTCCCACTGTGGGTGGCCAGGGAACCTGGCCCTTGGGTGTATGCCTTGTGGCCTGAGGGAAGTTACTTAACCTCTCTAAGACTCAGTCCCCTCCTTTAACAGAAGGGATGGTAATCTCGTAGATCTCCTCAGGCTGCAGGGAGAGTGGACTGTAAACCACCCTGTTCAGTGCCGGGACACAGTAGACACTCAGGAAATGGCAGTTAGGGTCACCGTCCCAGAAACTGCCCTGGCTAGGACATACCCGATTTATTGCCTTCCAGCAAAATTACAAAGGACACGATTGTTATGCCCATTTTCAAGGTAGAGAAACCCAGACCCGAATTGTCTCCGAATGGACACGTTTTTGAGCAGCCCGGCTGGTGGCAAGACTGGGACCAGAACCTCCGGCTCCCGACCCCCAGCTCTCAGTGCTGTCCGGCAACAGACGGCCGGGGTGTCTGCCCCCAGTGCACAAGTTCCCAGAAACTCCAAACAAAGAGCCGGGGTTTAGATTCATCAACACACTCCCACGGGGTGACTCACCTGGGAGAGCGAGAGAGCAAGAGCAGAGCACACCTGTCCTAGCACATTCCCGCCCCCTGGCCTGGCAGCAGCAGCTCTGCTGACCCGAGGGCCCTGGGGAAGGGACAGGGGTGCAGAGGAGCAAATGGAGGAAGGGGCCCCACGTGGGCTGACCGCAGTAGTTTGGGGTTGCTGTCTCCCCCGGCCTGAGGGTCCCCAGTGCTCTGAAGGCCTGAACCCTCAGAGATGCCCAGGGTAATGCCCTTGGCCTGAGGGCAAGAGAGTGGACCTGGGGGGTGGGAGTGGAGCGTGCGGGCCCCGGTGTCACGGGCTGGGAAGCAGCTTGCCGGTTTTACAGGTCACATTATTTTTTATGGGCATCCTAAAAAGAATGTCAGGCACTGGAGGGTGTTTTTCCCCTTCTCTCTCTCTCTCTCTCTCTCTCTGACGCAGATCACTGCAGGATTTTTATCGCAGGCCTGGCCAGAGGAGCTGGGCAGCCCCCCTGGTACCTGCCGAGTCCTGGGTCCCGGGAGAGCTGGGCAGTCCTTCCTGGGGGGGGGGGGGGGGGCTGGTACTGCGCCTGGGGGGGGCAGCCTAGTCCCGTGCCCCCTTCTGATGGTGGGACCGCAGTCCCCCCCATCTAGCTAGGACATCAGCCAGAGTTCCAAGCGCCCTCTTCCCTGCTCCACACCCACCGAGTCCCCCGATGGGAATGACGTGCTTCCAGCATGACCTCTCCACCCTGCTTAGCCCCATGAAGCTCCTCATCCTTTCCCAGGTGACTTGATTTCCCCTTGGGGCCACCTTCAGCTGATCTTGCTCCCAAAAAGAGGTCCAACCCCTCGAGTACCCAGAAACTGGTTTTGGGGGCCCCGAAGTCCTCCCTGAGCAGCCTCACTTCCTTCACCTATCAAATGGGTTGTGTATACCCCGAAGGGGTTGTGTCTGGGCTTTTGGCCCTTACCCTTAATCCCCATTCTGGAGCAGACAGGGAGAGATCCAGAAGACAATGGTGTAGGGGTGGAGGAAAGGTGCACTTAACCAGAAGAGGGATGTTCGAAGGCTCTTTGAGTCCCTAGGGCATGGTGGGTGGTGGCATTGATGCGGGGTTCCAGCTCCACTGCATGACAACTCTGAGCCTCAGTTTCCCCATTGATAAAATGGGAGCAATAACAGTAGTCTTACTTCATGAGGTCATTGGAGGAAGTCACCGAGTTCACAGAGCCTGGCCCATAGTAGGTGCTCAATAAATGCTAATGGTCATAATTACTGCTATTCCTCAAGTCTGGGTACCTCTGGGCTGCTGTTCTCTGTGCCTGGGGACTCCAGGTAAAGGGGACGAGGCTGACGTGGCAGCAAGAGGCACGGAGGTGACACAGCAGGAAACACTTCAGGCCACGATACCAGCGGCAGCAATGGGGCTGGGGGTGTGAAAGCTCTTTTCTCTGAGACGGTTAAGAAAGAGGGGAGACTAGCCAAGAAAGCAAGTGCCGCCCAGGAAAATTAGGCAGTGGGCCTAATGAAAACCAGGCACCGGGCCAAGTCAGAAATGTGACCTTCCTCCTGCCTCTCCTCTTTCTCCTCTCTGAGCCTGGGGTGGTCTTTGCCTTCAGTCGGGCCTCAGGCAGGAGGGACCACCAGGTCGCGCGTGAGGATGGGGAAGCAGGGTGAGGGGCGGGGGAGAGAAGGCCACGGGGAGGGGTCTGGGAGGTGCCATGGGACCGATGAGCGGGTCAACCAATTCTGGCCTTAGAGTCAGACATGTTTTTCGGGCCTGCTGGACTCCCAAAGAAGCTCTAGTTCAAGTGCATCGCTTCATCCACAAGATGGAGAAGACCCAGGGGGTGAGGGCTTGGACAGCAGGCAGGAGCAGAGCCCCAGCTTGAGCCCCGGCGCTCAGCTTCAACGCCCTCCTGACCTCGCGGCTCTGGGCTCGGCCAGAGGGATCCAGAGGCCTCTGGACACCTGGCTTTCTCAGACTAGGACAGCTCCATCCCTTGGATGTGAGGTCTCCAACCTTCCCCCCCAAAGAGCCACGAAGAGCGCCCCTGGCCTGGGCGAATTCATGGTGAAGCCCCAGGGGTCTCCCCATATTAAAAATTTGACAGAAGTCTGAGAGGCTATCCCATAATGGACCCGTGCTGCTTAAATAAAAGATAATGCTTCTTCCCACAAGCCCCCATGATTCCCCGCCCCAGGCCAATTTAAGAAAGTGATTGGGATGATACACTAAGTTTGTCTTGCTGATTTGTATCCCCCAAACGTGGGGCAGTAGCTCTGCAGGGGGACAGCTCCCCTGGCTAGAGAAGCTCAGGGTTTTCCGATCTACTCTGAACACCAGCCCCTCAAGGACGGAGGATTCTATCAGCGCCATTCGCTGCTGTGTCATCAGCGGCCAGAAAGCGCTGGCCATACAGTAGGTGTTCTGTGTATGTGGGAGGGACACACCAGGGAAGTGACATTCCAGCCGCAGTCTGAAGGATAAGGAGGTGGGAGAAAAGGGACAAGTCCTCGAGGCAGAGGGAACAGCATGGCTGGAGGTCTTCCGGCAAACAGAGCCCGAATGAGTGAGTGTTGAAAGAGCAGACAAGGCAGATGTGGCCGCAGTGGGACGTGGTCACCTTGGACAGGTCATTGGTTCTCTCTGAGCCTCAGTCCCCTGGACTGTCAAATGAGAGAGTAAAAGGTTCCACATCATGGGGAGTAAAAGTAAAAGGGTCATGGGGAGCTGGGAGGACTCAGGCATCAATGCGTGGGGCCGGCCCGGGGCCAGTCCTGAATATCCAGTGGCCATACTATTACTACTAATAATAATTTGACTAATAATTAATAGTAATAATAGTAATTATTGTTCTAACTACTACCAAGAAGCTCTGTTTTTCATTTTAGACCTTGCTCCCATGCCCCATCCTAAACCCAGGCCAAGCCCAGGGGCGCCCCCTTCCTGTCCCCATTCCTCTTGAAGGTCGGGCCTTCCCAAGGTTATCTCTGTTTTTCTCTGGATTCTGTGAAGTCGCATAGGTCACACTCTGGGGCTGAAAAGTGTTGCTTTTTATAGCCTTCCCTGATGGCAAGGAATGCCTGTGGGGCCCGTCCTGGGAAGTCCTATCCTGGGGCAGAGACTCCTCCAGGGGCAGGGGGCCCCACAGCCACGCCAGCCTGACACCCCAGGAGTCTGGGGACCTCCCAGGCCAGGCATTCCCCCCACCACTAGGTGTCAAAGGGATAGGGAGGCTGGCCGAGAAGGTGAAGTGCCCGGGACAGGGAGCTAGGAGTCCCCAGTTCCAACTGTGGTGTTTGGGCAAACCGCGAGCCTCTCTGGGTTCAGTTTCCCTATCTGTAGAATGGGACTACCGGGCCTTGTCCACCTCGGGCGGCAGCGGTGAAAGGTCAGGAAGCTTTGGAATGAATGGAGCAGAGGGTCAGCGGTCCCATGACCAGGACCCTGGGATGGCAAGAGGGAGAGGGAAAGGGACGAGGGAAGCGGTGGTGACACTGACAGGCCCGTGTCAGTGTCAGAGCCTTGTTCAGTCCTGCGGCGCTAAAGGGCTTGGCTTTAGCTGCCTCCTTTACCTCAGTTAATCCTCCCCCTGAGCCTCGGAGTAGGAGCAGTCATCAGTGTGGTTGACAGATGGGGACACCACGGCTGGCAGAGCTGAAGTGGCTCACCCACGGTCACCCGGCTGATAGGCAGAGCCGGGATTCACATTTAGTTCTGTCCCTCCTTTGGGTCCTTTAAGCAGGCAGCCCCCCGATGATGGCTGGCGCCGGTGAGAGCTGTGTCCCTGTGTCAAGCCCTCAGCTTGCAAAGTCCCTGTCCCCCCCAATCCTGTTCTACCAAGCAGGCATCCGCAACCCCCTCGCCAGGCTCCGCAGCCCGGCCGTCTCTTCCCAGCGTCTCCAAGGAAGGGGCTTGGTTCCAGGGTCCCCGACAAGCCCAGGCCAGAGGGCTTGCTCAGCAAGACCAATGCTGCCCTTTGCTTCTCCCCCACCCCTCACCCCGCCTCTGCTTCCCCCTCCCTCCTTTTAATCTAGTTCTTATCAGGGATGATAACATTCAGCAATAATAAACCCGACTCCACTTTCTAACAGCTGATTGCCCCACGCCCTGATTCAGCGATACCATAGCCCCTGTCCCCGGCAGGAGATCTCGGTGCGGCCCCGTGGCATCTGAGGCCACTTTCATCACCCCACCCCCGGCTGGCTCCCTTGGGTCATCTGGGGAAAGGATGAAGCCTCCCATCTCTCAAAGTATCTCAGAACTGCTCCCTTTTCTCTAGGGACCTAGAGACTCATGTGTGGTGTCCATCTGTCCATCCCCCTCTCCAAACACAGCAAGGAACAGCTACTGTTAACTGGGCCCCTATTTGGGGATGGTCTCTGTGGCAAGTGTTCCAAGCATTTTCTCCATAAATCTTAAATCATAGGTATTATTCTTAACCCCATTTTACTCAGAGATGAGTGAACTAAGGCTCAGAGAGGTCAAGTAGCTTGCCCAAGACCACGCAGCTGGTTAGGGACAGAGTCAGGATTCTGACTCATGACTGCTAGATTCCAGGGTCTAGACTTACCTGCCTCCTGCCTGTGGGGAGAACCTGCCAAGAGGCATCCTGGCCTCCCGTAACTTGGGTGGCTATACCTGAAGGGAGACAGCCCGAGGACCCCGCTCTTTCCCTCTCTGCCCTGAGAGTGGGGGTTCCTGCCGCAGCCTGAACCCGGGCCAGCTGCCAGGGCTGAGCTGGGGTGCCTGCACCCTGCGAGGACCTTTGTCCCTTTAATAGGTCCTTCTTGGTACAGGATGTCCCAGGGCAGAGGGCGCAGCTTGAGCGCCAGGCCTGGGCAAGCCCTGCCCAGGGCACTCCCCATGCTCTGGGGCTCAGGGGAGGGCGCCCACATCTTTGACTGCAGACACAGGTTTCCTCGCGCCTGAGAGCTGGGGCTCCGCGTCATCCCCAGCCAGAGCGGGGCTTAGGGGCTCCCAGGCACGGAGGTTGCCAGATGGGCAGCCTGGATCTTTCCTAAATAGAATTCATAGGCAAGACCCTCAGCCCCAAAGTTTGTGCCGATGCCCCCTTGTCCCCCCACCCTGTTTTCAACCACAGCCCCTGCTCCCCCATCCCGAGCCCAAGCCTCACCCTCACCATACCTAGAGAGTGCCTGTCTCCATGGCCCTGCTCCTAGAGCCTCCCCAGAAAGGCCTCTCTGGCTCCTGCAGGCCACAACAGTCCCCCCACCACCCCCCAACCCTGAGCCTGCAAAGCTCGAATGAGACCTCTGTGCCTTGTGCGGTGCTCTTCAGCCACACTCACCGAGCCCCTCCCGTGGGCTGGCCCATGTGCCAGGCTCTCTGGGTTGGGGGG
>RCUC01152129.1:0-49351 GCA_003697995.1 Taxidea taxus jeffersonii
CAGGTGCTGCAAACACGTATCTCCTGCTACTCCTATTAAGCCATTTTAAAATAATGTCTCTTGCACATGTATGTATTATGTGTATGTGCATTTGACAAAATACAACGACTCCACCTTCCACAAAATCAGATAAAAGCAGAATAAATGAAGGCTCCAAAATGATTTTCTTTTTCAAAGGGAAGTTAAAATAATCACAATATTATTTAGGGGTATGTTGATTATTTTGATAAGCAGAAACCTTAAGCTTTGAAAGCAACTTGTACTTTCAAGTAATTCTTGTAACAATTTCTTATTCTTCACACAGACAAGTTCTATATTCTTTGCCCCACAATCTACATTATCTTATCCCCCTGCCTCCATTCTCTATTGAAACATCAACAAGTCAATTTGTTTTTACTTTTAGTGCAATGCTCTCAGTGTGAAAGAAAACTGAGATTCAAAAAATTCCAGAGATCCTACAATATCTACGTAGTCAGAAATCTTGTAGTTAGTAATTACCAAGAATAATGTTCAATTGTAGGTTCACTTTACCTTTCAAAGGTGAATCTGAGATAACATGTCAAGTTTTAAAAACTACAAATGGTAACATTAAGAAGACCATTATTAGCTTTTTCATGAAGAAAGAAACATTTTAGAAACATGGGTTAGTGGCTTATAAAGTTACAGACATCTGAAAACACGGCAAATCATTCTCATAAATTCTCATACAGTTAATGTTCAGAAAAAGACACTTTCTGCAATGCAATTCACCTATAAAAATACTGGAGTAGACATGATGTGTTTCTGTAAAAGATCAAATGGGACACGTGAGACTTAATATTTGGGGCGCTGCTAGGGTCTATCCTACGACAATTTCACACCTGCGCATTATGGCACAGTGGGAAATAGATTGTTACACCTGAGGTCATTGGTATTCATGAATGACAAACCATTTATCAGATTGGCTTAAAAACTATTTCACCTAGGTTAATTATCTTTATCAACTCGGTGATATAAAACTAGATCAAAGGGGATAATTGCCTTGTTCTACCTTTGAGTAGTACATCTGCTCATTTATAAGAAGTATTTGTAGTATTCATTCTTCTGAATTATTGTACATTTGGTCACAATAATGAAACAATGCCATGTAACCAAAAGTTACAATTTTTAAAAGGTTAGCTTGTCATAAATTGGAACCTCTAAGGTATTTCTTGCTTTTATTTTTCTTAGTAGATTATAATGTTATCTCTGATTTTAAAAAGATCATCTTTTATTTTTTTCCTTTTGTTTTCTTCACTATAGGTGAGTTGTTAAGTAGAAATAATGGAGCATAGTCAGGGGCAACATAATGCCAATACTGTGGAAATTAATGGCAAGACCTTTGAAGTAATAGCAGATCTGGGAAAAGTTGTGGTGGTTAAGCCCAAAACCAAGTTTTATAGCAAAGATTTTAACATTGTTGACAGCTAGGAGAAATACGAAAGATTTATCTTTTTTAATGTATCCTATGAGTTATTTAAAACGATATGGAATAAACTATGGTACAATTCCCAAGAACTAAATAAATTAAAAAAATAAGGAAAAGTATTTTTAAATTTAAAGGAGAAATAAAATGAGAAAAGAAATTTAAAAGAAATAAAAAGGTCATAGACAACTTTGACTTTTAATTTACTAATCACATTAACAGATGACCAGGAAAGTAAAGCTTTGAAAAAGAACAAGACAAATAAGTAAAAGCAAACTAAGCAATTGTGTTAAAAGTCTAAAAGTCAATGACAAAATAAACAACAGCCCCAAACTGTTAAGGGTACACTCATTACTGGCCTAGAACCTATAGAAAAAGTAGCCCATTTACACAGCCTAAGGAATATGCACATGTATAAAAGACATTTTGGTCCATTTTTCAAAGAGATTTCTAAGTAGCTCCAGAGAGCTTAAAGACATCGAAAGCTTGAATTTATTAGACAGCTAAACAGGATTGCCATTTCTGATCTTGTTACATATTCAGGCTTTTATCATTTTTAAGCTACACGTAGAGAGAATTATGTGCCTTTGAAATTATAATAGATTATTTTAAAATTATTTTACCTCTCCTCATTTTACAAAGAAGGTAACTAGTCTATCAAATTGACTGCAGTTGTTATTTGGCAAATTTCTTTTTCTCAGACCCTTTTCTGGATATGATTTCTTCTCAAATAAGCATACATATAAGGATATTAAAATTTACTAATATTCTCTTCCATGTAACTATTTCATATAATTTCCTATTAATTAGTTAATTCCATTTGTAAGTTGGATCTGAGTTGCCTGTCTTGTACATATCAAATCGAAACAGTCTTTGAGCCTTGAATTTTTGCACAGTCCTTTCAGTGTTGAATCAAAGAAAGCTAAGTACATATGCCTACAGATAGTGAAAATCAGTCACTGATTTGTTACTACTATGGATCTGAAAAAGCTACTACTCCTGAAATGAACACTAAAAAGAAAAAAATTAATATTTTAACCTATATATGCACGTAGTCAGATATTCTGGTTTGTAAGATGTCACACAATTTTAAAAGACTGGTTTTTTTTAAAAAAATCTGTTTCTGCTACATAGTAACACATAATCATTTCCTCAAAATGCTGCCTGATTAGCTCAAGTCATTAGGTTACTCAGGAGCTGCAAAGAAATAATTTTATAATCTTATGTGGATTCATCTTTTATTAAGAATAGAGAGATACTTTCATATGTAAAAACCTCAAAATAGATGTGTATTGATGAAAGGTAGACACATATATCCAGGATGGCTCTTACTGAACTCAACTGCTCTGAGACTTTTTGGCAGAAAAACAAGGAGAATCAAACCAAGACGCGGTAACATTTACTGAGAACTCCTACAACCACCACTCTGACAAGACCACTGGTATCAGTATTGTAATATAGCCCAGAAGGGCTGAACAGAGGCAGATGAAAACAATCCTAAGCAAGAATTTAACATATGCTTATCATTTTTCTTAAAACTGTTTCCTGTCCTAGCAAAAGAAAAAACTGAACAATTTCTCTAATATTTATCCAATGTTTTTGATTTCTACAAAACACTCAAATAATGAGAAACAGTAGTTACTTATGGTTAAAAAAAAGTCCAAGGAAAAGGTTCCCCAATTAGAAAACAAGAACAACAGAAAAACCTGAAGTCCATCTTTAAAATAATCAAAAGAGTATCAGGTCCGTATAAATTCCACCTGCTGACTTAGGGTACTTCACATATCCACTGATATGGTAGAATGACATATTTGTTATATATGACAATATATATTTGTTATAACGACATAGTTACATGTCCACTACAGTCACTTTCCAATTCTTTCACAAAAAAAGATATACCATTAAGAATTTACAAGGAAAACAAATCAGAAGTAAAGTATGTAAAACAATTCCTAGACCCAAGATTAGATGACTGTTAGGAAATTTTGGAATTTTAGAGAAGGAAAAGGGATCAACAATCCCTTCTAACCAAATCAATATCCATATTTTATAGATAAGGAAGGTCAAGTAGGTTAAGTGTTCAAGTGATAAGGTGAAGAGCCCGAAAGAGAGTGGGCACTCATAGCAACATCATCCCAGACTGATCTCTAGAATTCTCATTTGCCTGTAAGTCAGCATGTGTTGCAAAGAAACCAGATAATACTTGATGCCTATTCCAAGATGAATCTTTAATTAGGTATCTTCAAATCTGGTATAATCAAAAATGTTTCTCAAAAGAAAAAATAAAAGCAAACAAAATTTATTATTAGAAAAAAGTTTTTAAGTTTTGGTCTGTAGTATCTAATAATGTTACATATATTTTCTACTGGGGCTATCTACAACAAATGTGGAAAACTGAGAGAAGATATTCTATCAAGCATATGAAGTAAACAGTTCCAACTGGATTTCATATGTTTTATACATATATACATAAATATGTATATATATAATGAAACATACAAAACTATAAAGTACTAAGCATAAATATTATTACCATTCAGAGATGAAATACTTGAATAATGTATTATCCAACAGGATAATAAAATTGGCATGTCATCCACAGAAACATCAACAATTTCCACAGAAGAGAAATTCTCCAAATACAACATGTGAAGGAAAATACTAACTAAAAACATAACTTTAAGTTTTAATTACCTCTACATAAGTCCTACTAAAAGTTACTGCCTACCATAAGCTCACATGCACAAAGGTTTTCCAAACTCACATGCTGCATTCCAAATATTGCAAATAAATTCATGATCATTTTCGGAGCCCACGTCGTAATATTAGAGAATAGCTTCGAGTCACCATAAGGGTTAAGACAATCATTTTCTACTGCATACTAGTGCTATTCTAAGCCGATAGTGTGTTTAAATCCACACCAATGAAATCAATACAGCACTGTTCTATTCAAGGTGAGACCAAATAAACCTGTCTGAAGCTTTGAGAAATAGGCTTTGCAGTATACTTTGAGTGCTAAATGCCTTTCAGTCCAGAGATCTGTCATTAAATAATCATTAGCCATCATTCACTCTTCCTAAAAAGCTTAACATCTAAACTTGTTCAGCACCCACTAAAGCATTAGTATAGACTACCAAGTAAGTACTCATTAGCACTTAGGGATGTTTCAAACACTGTTTTCTGGGCACTGTCTTATCAAAAAATACCCCAAAATATTAACACATAATTTGCCACTAGATTAGAGGGCAATTTATACAAATGATCAGTAAAAAGGACATTAACTTAATGATCAGTCTCTTTTGGACAATACAGCATAACTCAGAGTTACAATCAACTCTTTCCTGTCTGATCTATCCAAATAAACCCTGATGTCTTTCTTACTATTCAGCATCATGTATAATTCAGCATCATATACAAGCTAAATAAAATCAAGTTAATCACAACAGAGAATTCATCAGGAAGTAATCTTGGCTTTGATCCTGAATGTATTTTAAAATAATGCTTCTTTTATCAGTACTACTCATGTCTCAGTTTCAATATATGATCATCTCAGTTGCTGAATCTATATATAATGCACTGTGCATTATTTTAGGTATTACTAAGTAGAGAGAGAAAATTCATATACATTCACCTTCTATTACCTGAAGGATTAAGTAAATAATATAGAATGATCAGTATTTAGTAATGTTATTGGATCATATGCATAAATTCGATGATCAAGGTAATTTTCTCTGAACTTATCAGAATCCTTATATGCTATTACACTAACCCTTTCAATTTCAAGCTAGTATTAATGAAGATGTCATTTCTGAAAGACATTAATTTATTCTTCATTTTTAAAAGCTCAAATAAAAATATATGGCTAGATACTTAGTATCTCATCTATAGTTTTACAACTTAACACTTTCAATTTTAATATAGATTTCAAACTAAATGAGAGTCATGATATTATATGGACATTTTATTTAACTGGATGACTTATGATATTTTCCCAGGAGGATTACAATACAAATACAAAATAATTCTTTTAGCTACTAGGCACTTTAAAATGCCAAATATACACTGTCTGAATACAAACTGTAATATTTAGGAACTTTCTAATATTCCAATTATCATCTCATTTGATTTATAACGTTTTCTTTTTTTTTTTAAATCAACACCCTAACATAAAGTTTCAATTGCTAAGGTATGATTATTATCCAATATTACTTGGATAGTTAGGTAAATATAATATCATAATATTATATCCTAATTATAAAACATTTTAAGGCTCAGAAGTTAAAGAAGGTAATATAAAACCAAATCTTATCACAGATGGTCAAATTTTCCCTTACATGCTGCATTGAGATATACTTTCAATATACTATGGAATATAAAATGGGCATTCCTTTTTACTGGTTAAGGCACATTAGTAGTTTTACCAAACAAGCAAATAGTTAACTAAAGACAAAATAACAATCTACTGATTTTACAAAGGAGAAAGTTCTTTGGGAAAAATCCAAGAAAAATAGTAAAACTAAAACTCACCTACTTATATAAAAGTATAATGTGGAAGTAATAAGAGAAAAGGGAGATACCCAAAGTTAGCATGAATGAATATTGTGAATGTAAATTCCTTACACTTTCCTAGAAGAGCCCTGAATCTCAAAAATTTTGAAAATAGTGTTTTGCAATAAATAAATAAAAATACAAAATTTTACAATTAAAATTTACCAGAAAATGCAATATTAAAAAAATATATATCATATACAAAATTAGCAACACTGAACTTGACTCTGACCTGGCCTTCCTTGAAACAGGTAAACTCTTTTTTTTTTTTAAGATTTTTTTTTTTAAAGATTTTATTTATTTATTTGAGAGACAGAGATCACATGTAGGCAGAGAGGCAGGCACAGAGAGAGGAAGGGAAGCAGGCTCCCTGTTAGCAGAGCCCGATGCGGGGCTCGATCCCTGGACCCCGGGATCAGGACCTGAACTGAAGGCAGAAGCTTTAACCCACTGAGCCACCCAGGGGCCCCTAAGATTTTTTTTTTTTATTTATTTGACAGAGATCACAAGTAGGCAGAGAGGCAGGCAGAGAGAGAGGAGGAAGCAGGTCCCTGCTGAGCAGAGAGCCCAATGCGGGGCTCGATCCCAGGACCCTGAGATCATGACCTGAGCCGAAGGCAGAGGCTTTAACCCACTGAGCCACCCAGGTGCCCCGAAACAGGTAAAATCTTTTAAAACCTCAGGTAAATTCTCATTCTTTTCATCTACAAAACAATGCTGGCAAAGTCAGCAGGGCCTGACAAAATGCTTTCATTCCTTTCAGAATCTGTACCAAGAATCTCTTACTGCTGATCTCTTACTAAGGAATCAATATTTCAACATATGATACTATCTTTCTGAAACTTTAAGTAATAAGTTTTGCTTTTTTATCATCACAATTTTTAATTAATTTAAAACAAAATAGACTTATTATCATTACAATTAAATTTAGCCTCCTTTTTTTAAAGGTAAAAATGAGAAAGGGAATTTATTTGCCCTTCATACCAATGTAATTGTTTTGTATATACTAAACAACTACATTATGAAAAAGAAACAAAATATTGTTTTCAAATAATTCATGCCTTTAAAGATATGTTAGATTAACTGTTAATACAAAAACATGATCAATAAAAGCAATTCATTCTTGACTCTCAAATCTCACTGGGTATAGGTGAAACTTCAATAAAACCAGTACTCTTCTGGATTTTACATTTTGAAGCACGATTACTATTTTATTGAAAAGTATACAGGAGTAACACACTATTTTAAATTATAGTCATTTTGAAACTAAGTTGCAACTTATCCTGATTCTTTATGAATAGACTAGGTTCTTATTGGAAATCAATTGGAAGGTAGGTAAAATTAGATAGCCATGGTTACCAGAATATCAATAAGAGATATAGCAATATCCAGTTCTAACTCTGATGCTAAAATAGAAAGATACTAAAATCAAAAAGACATTTTCTGCCAGAAAATATTTAAATACACAATAATGAAAAAAACCATTTCATCATTATTTCCATCAAAATTATCTAAATTGATTTTATTCTATATTTGTCATTTGAATGTCCTAAAAACAACAACAAAAAAACCTATACCAAATTGTAAGGATATAAAATAGGCAATTTAAGCTTTATGACACTTCAAATGCTTAAGGTAGACAATATTAGGTAAATGAGAACATCTTTCAAAAAATGTACCAAATCTGCTGCGAATTTAAGAGTCGACTGTGGAATATTAAGAAACAAAATATAGGGAAAAAATAGAGTTCATCGCAAACATTTAAATACATTGCACACAGATTCAGAAAATTCAAACTTAAACATAAGCTTTACTTGTGAAATATCTTCAAAACACATTATATGGTAAAGTTACATTTTTAAGTTATTAAATGAGTTTCAGATCAAAAGCTTCACATTAAAAACTAAAGTCTACAGCACTCCAAGGTGTATAAACATAGTAGGTGGCAACAGTAAAGTGCTTCTGAAAACTGTTTTAGTTTTGCTTCTGAATTTTTCATTATTGGTTAATGCATATTTATATGCAAACTGTCTCGTACTTTCTATACAACTGAATATACTAAGGCTTTTTCTTAAAAAAGGCATAACTATGAAATTATAAAATATATTAATATGTTAATAATCCATCTCATTTATTCCTTAAATATCAATTTTTTAAAAGAAATGCACACACCTAAAAGGTACAATCATCACTGAAATCTTTTTGGTATGAACGTACTGAAAGCATCTGACAGTGTAACTGTTGCTGTAATACAACAGTTTACATTACACACTTGAGGCTATTAAGCATGTATTCCTTATCCTAATTAAATGTTCAAAATGGCTAGATTTAATTTTCATAAGAGAGATAAATCAATATCATGAGAGCTGTTTTTCTTAAAGTATTTTTCAAAATCTCTAAACCTATACACCCTGCTCTCTCCTAAAATGACGAATACAGAAAATCAGTAGCTTCTTGAAATATGCTACCAACAGTCCTGTTCAGAAATGAAAGGCCAATACTATATTAAAGAAAAAAAATGAAACCACAAATAAGTAACAGAGTTACAGGCCCCACTGTATCCTAGAAGCTCAATACTGGACTGCTCTGCTGCTGGAGGAAGTCCAGAGAGAGTTAACCTGGTGTGATAAAAGACTTCACAAAGCAATTCTGACTGTGTAGCAACGCTAAGTTGTGGACCAATACAAGAACAGGGGGCCCCGATCGCTGTCTTTCACCACACGCAATTTACACATGGCTTTATCAATAGCCCTAGTGCTGAATACAGAACACACTCTATTTGGCTTTCAGTCAATTAAGCTTTAAGCTGTCAGCAAACAAGACTTTTAAGTTAATTTTGAATCACCACGAATCAAGTTGAAGGTTGTGAAAGGGCGGCTCACATGCCGGCATGAAAAAAGGCAGTTTAATTGCCTCTGAATAGCTATTATATGCTGCAATTGGCCTATTGAATCTTAGATGATCTATTTATTTATCAAAGTGCAACCATCAAAGATTAGTGAAAGAGTGAATAATAAGAAGTACATATTCCTTATTTTGCATAAGCAATTGATCTGTTTGCAAAAGTATAAAGAATTCAGATTTGAAACATATTTTCTAATGTAAAAATTTCATGAAATAGAAAATTAGCAACTCAAAGTAGGGAGCATTAAAACAGAACTAGAAAATACGCTTTTCTAAAAAAAAAATACACTTGTTACCATAAAACATTTTCATTTATTATTTGAAATAAAACTGATGATTTAGAATGCAAATATTCCTTTATAAATTGATCAAATACAGAGAGCCAGAGAAACAATTATAAAACTGAATTGAATCAGAAATTTTAAAACATATGAATTTAGAATTCTTTAGATTAACTGCATTATTAATTGTATGAAGGGAAAGAACACCAAATGTAATTTTAATAAATATTAATTTAGGATTAATTAGGATTAAGAGTTTTTCAAAATGGTATGTATAATCAAATTAAAAGGATTATTATATTCTTAATACTGCATAACCTCTACTTTAAAGAAAGACTGTGGTTGACCACAATCCTAATCAGTTTTTTCCTGAAATTATTTTTTTTCAATTGCATGTATTCTGTTTATTATTATAGGGTTACTCATGAGTGCTGGATGCATATATTGATTTTTTTATTAGAAGAGAGCACTGAAGCATTAGGTCGAGGGGGGAAATGCTCAGATTTCATAAACAGATGTAAATGTAGATCAAATTTAGGGATGGTGAAACTGAACCATTTTATTTTGGCCGGAATGAGCTATGGTTGTTTTTACATGTTAGTCTTTCAGTAGTAAACATACTGAACCATGCACTCGTGGTTGATTTACATAGGGAAATCATATGGAGATGAATGGTTATAAAGTATTAATGGTTTATAAGAATTTGGATAGAATACGAGCTAATTTTAGTATTCCCTCAAGGAGAGTCACATATTCTTGGAAGCCTGGACCCATCACTCTGTATTTCCAGTCAGCAAGGGCAACAGGCTTGGGGCTGAGTCCTGACAACCATCATTCCAGGAATTACCACATAGTCGGGGGCTGAAATTCAGTGCAACTATGGAAACCCTTTCTCCTCCTCTCTTCTCCATTCCATTATTATAAAATACTTTTTTACCTTTGTTTTCACAAAATACCTTACAATCATTTACTAGTTACTCCTAACAAAAATCAATGTTACTAAAACCATAAAGACATCAATGGAGAGAATGTCTTTATGACTTTTATGAGCAACAAGAGAAAGAAACAGATTAAGTGTAAGAGCCAGAGTTCCCAAGATAAAGTAGAAACCATGTGAAGAAGGTATATTCTTTTTTTTCATCATTATTTTTTTTAAGATCTTTATTTATTTATTTATTTATTTGACAGAGAGAGAGAGAGAGAGAGAGAGAGATCACAAGTAGGCAGAGAAGCAGGCAGAGAGAGAGGGGTAAGCAGGCTCCTCGCCGAGCAGAGAGCTCGACTTGGGGCTCGATCCCAGGACCCTGAGATCATGACCTGAGCTGAAGGCAGAGGCTTAACCCACTGAACCACCCAGGCGCCCCTTCTTCATCATTACTGAGCACTGTAAAAGACTTCTTCGAGCTCAGTGGTCCTGAAAGTTCATCATGCATCTCCTACCGTATCTGTGTATTTCATATATTTATGTGAGATACACTGTGCTCCAACACTTTCCTATTACTCCTGCAAACATCCATGCCTTCCAAGGGAGCGGGCAAAAAAACAAGAGAACAAGACAGCCAGTGCTCTCTCCATTTGCCGCAGCTTACATTCAGGGAAGGCAGGCAAACACGCAGACAGGTGACTACAAATTGCAAAGTGTGATAATGTAAGAGACAAACAAGAGATGGACAGAGAAAATCAGGCAGACAACAATCAACCTTAGACAGAGGGCTCTGAGATAAGGAAGCTGAGGCACCGTGCTGGAACAAGAGGCCTGCGGCTCGCAGCCAGTAAGGGATGGGGCCAGCATGCAAACTGGTGGTTCTATTTATTTATTTATTTATTTAATTTGTCAGAGAGAGAGAGAGCAAGCACAGGCAGACAGAGTGGTAGGCAGAGGCAGAGGGAGAAGCAGGCTCCCTGCCGAGCAAGGAGCCCGATGTGGGACTCGATCCCAGGACGCTGGGATCATGACCTGAGCCGAAGGCAGCCGCTTAACCAACTGAGCCACCCAGGCGTTCCCAAACTGGTGGTTTTAACCCTACCTGAAAGAAACGATAAAAGCTGGTCTGAGATCCCCTTACTTCAGAGATCTCCACACTGGCAGGGAAGCAAAGATAAACTAACACACAACCAAAATGCAAGGAAGAAAGCAATACTTGTCATCAAGCAAGGGCAATGGCAGAAAGTCATGGACTTCCAGAGGAAGCTGACCTCAGCTGGGAGGACAGTATGCTGCCCAGAGGAGGGGCCATTCAAGACAGGTCCCCAAATCCATTTGAATTTGATAAGAAGAAATGCAGAGAGGCACAGTAAAAGAATAAGAACCTCTAATAGACGCAGAGGCCTAGCCCAACCACATTTCCATTCTCACCCCTCCTGCTAATGGCCTCTTTATTCCCCCTCTATCCTGCTCTATTTCCTCCCATGCTACCTACCATCCTCTAGCACACTGTAAAACATACTTCTTTCTTATACTTATTGTACCCTGCCCCCTGCACCTCCTCTCCCTGCTAAAATGTAGGCTGCCTGAAGACAGGGATTGAGATTTGTGTCATTTTGTTCATGGATATTGCTCAAGGGCCTAGAACAATGCCCAGCACATAGATGCTTAATAAATATCTGTTGAATTAATGAATAAAGCACAAGCAGAACAGTTCCAGTCACACATGGGAAACAGGAACCAGTTGGCTTTTGGCCCAAGATAGAGATCATGAAAGCAGGAAGTGGGACATAAGCCTAGAACATCAAGTAGTTTTAGAATAGAGGCCTTGAATACAGGCTAAGGGAATTAAATTATATTCTTTTTTTTTTTTTAATATTTTATTTATTTATTTGACAGACAGAGATCACAAGCAGGCAGAGACACAGGCAGAGAGAGAGGAGGAAGCAGGCTTCTGGCTGAGCAGAGAGCCCGATGCGGGGCTCGATCCCAGGACCTGGGATCATGACCGGAGCCGAAGGCAGAGGCTTTAACCCACTGAGCCACCCAGGCGCCCCTTAAATTATATTCTAAAAACAATGAAAAGCCAGTGAAAATTTTCTAATCCCATGGTGATTACTAGGAAGATCCACGTGGCAATGTGCATTTAAGAGATCTGAGCTGTGAGAGACTACAGATACTAAAGAGCTACAGAACAGGGTAGTGGCAGTGAAAATGCAAAAGAGAAGGTATTAATAACGGTGATCGATAACAACTTTGTGTTGTATCTCCATGTTTCACAGGGCTAAGAGGCACAAGCAGGTAGAGAGTCAAACACAGTTTTAAAGGTTTCAAGTCTGAATGAGTGGTGCTAGGAATAAAAATATGTTCAGTTTAAACATAACCGAGTTTAAAGTATCTTCTGGATAACCAGGCGAGCCCCTGAAAATAACGGCCTGGATGGAGCTCAGCAGAGAGACGAAGTGCAGAGCGAGACTGCTGAACGCCACTCCTGGGCAGGTGAAGAGTAATGCGATGGGGCTGGAGGGGTTCACTGGAAACAAGAAGCGGACTGAGCAGAGAAGTCTGGGGCAGACGTAATTACTACTAAACTTCGGGAGACAGAAAAGGAGCCATAGAGAATGGGAGAGGAAGACCCCTTTTCTACTTTCTTATCCTGACAAATTTTTACATAGCCTTTCAAGTCACACCTGAAGAGTCATGTCTGGCAGCTGGCCTGTCTGTCCTCTGCGCTCCCACATTGCTTAGTGCAAAGCCTCATGGCAGCATTAAAAAGCTTTTTGTGATCTGCCACCTGGTATGTTTTTTACCCCAGAGCCTACTGTAGGATGCCCAGGTGTGCGCACACACACATATGTGTGTGTGTGTAGTGTGTATATATATATATATATACACTACATACACACACGTGTGTATATATATGTGTGTGTATAAAAGATTTGGTGCTGCCAATATGTATTTATGTTCGTACGTGTGTCTGAATATGTGCATAAGGGTTTCTGCTGCCAACATATTTCTCGTTTCCATGGAGAACCATGCTCCAAGGGAAATACTAAATCAGAAAGCACTGTTTAATACTTTCCTTTTTCTCTAATATAAAAGAACCAAGAAGCTCTACATATTGCCTCAAACGAAGATAATTACTCTGGAATGTTTGGTAATGAACATGTAGGGGATTCTAGAATAATAAAGCCAATACAGCCTACAGAATTCCAGTCTCCTTCCCAGGGAGGTTCTAGACACATTCTCGGAGGGTCCTCAGTGCTAACTTAAGCTGACAAAGAAGTAATTAGAAGGTGTAAAGGCAGATATCTCCCTCATATGACATAACTTTCTCCTTCTAGGTTACAAAAAGAATTATATGAGGGGGAAAGTAGCCATAAGCAAAAATTTTAGAATAGCTGTGGTCTCAGCTAATAATCTCTACTTCTCAAATATACCGGAGAAGAGTGAGGGAGGAAAGTCAAAGGGCATTAACCTCTGGCTTTTAAGTACTGTTGTTTTTCCTTCAAGAAATTTTAGGAAGTTTAGGTGGCTATTCAGTACTTTGTTGTATGTCATAGGTATCAATATGGAAAAGTCTTAGTAATTAGAGGTAAACAGCCTAGAAATATAAACTAACAATAAATCTTCCACTGAAGTAAAATGTGGCTCATTCTTACTTAAATCAAGGAAGATGTCAGAAGTTACAGGATCTTCCGAGAAATGAAGTTGATTTCTTCAGTATAATAAATAAACACAAAGGACCAACAGCTATGAGTCTGAGTACTCAGACTATGTCAGGGCACGATGATTATTTCCACAGAGTCAGTCTTAGAAATTTTAGAAAATTGTTAGAAATTGGGGGAAGTCTTATTCACCACTCCTCTAGTTTCCTTCAAGAGATTTTCCCTAAGCGCCCCCCCCCCCACCGGTCCACACTTAATTCAGTGCTCCCAGGTACTAAAATGACTTTTTTAATGGATGAATATAGGACATGGAATTTGTCCTAAGTGGCTCAGCCCCTTCCCCTTTCCTTAGGATACCTTGTAAAGAGAGGACGTTCTGCTCTGCTCTTACAGTTGTGAGTTTTACAGAAGGAGGTGCACAAAGGGGGAAGGCAGAGGTTTGTCAGCATAGCCTGTGATGAATAATTAATTTCACTGTAAAATGTATTCTGGAAGAACAAAGGGCCAAGAACAGCCCAGATACATCTGAAGAAAAAAATGTGGGAAGATTTGCCCTATTGGATATAAAGACAAGTTGTAAAACTACAGTAATTAAAACAGCATAGTTTTGGTGCAAGGATAAATTTACCAACAGAATAAAATAAGGAGTCAAGAAACAGAATCCAGATACATATACAAATGTCATGAAAGAAAGGGTTATTTATATGAGTAAAAATGAAAGTAGAACTCTACTTTAAGCCATATGCAAACATCAACTATAGGTGGATTAAGAACTTAAATATCAGTAGCAAAAGTTTCAAACTTTTAGACAAAAACATGGATGATGATAGAGGGAAGAATTGTATTAAGTTCCTAAAAGCAAGTCAAAAAAAAGGAAAGAGGGACAAATTAAATCACATAAAAACTAAGAACTCCTTTTCATCAAAACACCTTATAGAAATGAAAATATAATGCACAATCCAAAGGAAGATACATGTCATGAATAAATTGACGAACTATTAGTATTCTACATATAAAGACTTCTACAATTTAAAGACAATGACCAATTAAAACAAATGGGAAGCAGACTTGAACAGGCATTTCATGGAAGAGGAAACACACATGCTCAAACTCATTAGTAAGCATGGAGACCAAGGGCACAGGAAGATAGCATTTTATAAAGCTGATCATTTACATGTCTTAAGACATAGCAATTACAGTCTTAAGTATACACTCAAGAGAAAATGGTATGTATGTGTATAAAATACATGGATAAGGATGTTCATAACAGCACTGCTTGCAATAGTAAAACCAAACACAAAACCCTAATAACTCAAATGTTCATTCACAGTAAAATGAATAAACAAATTATTTTTTTTCTATTACAATTAATAAATAGTAAAGATGACTGAACCACAGCTACATAGAACATAAATGAATCTTTGTAATGCAATATAAGATGGAAAAAAAAGCAAGTACCAAAAGATTATATATACTGAGACAGCTTTTTATAAAGTTTAAAACAAGTGAAACTAAACAATACATTGTTTAGGCAACTCTATGCAAGAGACAAGATAAACGGAAAGCAAAGAAACGATAGACATGAAATTCAAGAGAGTGGTTACCTCTAAGAGGTAAGGCAGGAGGATGGAACAGGGCAAGAACACACATGTAAGTAGAAATGATTGGTAATATTCTAGTTCTTGGTTTGGGTGGTGTGGTGGGTTCAGATGCAACACAGCAATTAAAACTGGCTAACTGATAAACAATATATTTTAAGTTAGGTAAATGAAACAGGCCCTTTAATTTAATGGATCAATGATGATTGTTTTGTTGCATTTAGGTGTCTGAGTTAAACAGGGGAAACATCCTAAAAGTAAATAGGAAATGAAAGGCAAATTATTTATATGTACTATATATAGCCTTTTAAACCATTAAAATCAAGGTTAAGAATAATATTTATGATAAAAGGCTAGGTAGGGGATAAAACATTAGGACACAGAATTATGTATTCCCTATGATAACTTTAAAAATGCATAGGAAAGATAACTGGGAGAAATTTATTACTATGTTAATGGTTACTGTGTTGAGACAGTGGTATTCCATATTTCTCTAGCTTTTCTGTTTTCTAAAATTTCTGCAAAGTCATATTCCTTTTGTAATCTTAGAGTTTAAAAATTCATACATACAAAGGGAAAATTTTTTTTTTTAAGATTTTATTTATTTATTTGACAGACAGAGATCACAAGTAGGCAGAGAGGCAGGCAGAGAGAGAGAGGAGGAAGCAGGCTCCCCTCGGAGCAGAGAGCCCGATGTGGGGCTTGATCCCAGGACCCTAGGATCATGACCTGAGCCAAAGGCAGAGGCCTTAACCCACTGAGCCACCCAGGTGCCCCAACTTTTTTTTTTAAGATTTTATTTATTTGACAGAGAGAGAGATCACAAGTAGGCAGGGAGGCAAGCGGCGGCGGGGGGGGGGGGGGGACAGGCTCCCCGCTGAGCAGAGAGCCCGATGTGGGGTTCGATCCCAGGACCCGAGACCATGACCTGAGCCAAAGGCAGACACTTTAACCCACTGAGCCACCCAGGCGCCCCACAAAGGGAAAACTTTTTAAGGAAATTTAGTATTTTGCCTGAGTCCTTCATTTTCCCATAAACCCAAGAACTTGTAACTAACATTTACAAGTTCACTAATAATTCAATGAATTTAAATCTATTTGCATATTTATGTAGAGCAAACAAATTGTGTGGCTATGGTAACTTAATGTTGCAGAATGCTAACTGGAATTAAAATTAAAAATTAAGAAAAACATAATGAAGTGTAGAAAATATTTTCTGAAAAATAAAATCATGCTAAGGTACTTATTTAGTTAGAGCCTTAAGTTCATCACCAAAAGCATTTACATTTTCTCAAATGAATGTAAATATCCACAGATATTCAGCAAACTAAATATTCTAGTATATATATCATATATGCATATGTACATATGTATTTTTCTACATATATGAACTACATTTATACTTGCAATATACCTGTTTAAACCATTACATCAACGTGTCTCCAGAATGGTCTAAAAACGTGAGGATTATTCTGGCAATACTACTTTTTTAAAAAAGATTTTATTTATTTATTTGACAGACAGTGAGAGAGGGAATACAAGGAGGGGAAGCGAGAGAGAGAGAGGCAGGCTTTCTGATGAGCAGGGAGCCCGGTCAAGCGGGGTTCGATCCCAGGACACTAGAATCATGACCTGAGCTGAAGGCAGATGCTTAATGACTGAGCCACCCAGGCACCCCTATTCTGGCAATATTAAAAGTAATACTAACCTCTTGATATTTAGATGAATATTAAAATGTAGTAAATATCTAAGATGGCATTAATTGTTATTTAATATAAAGGAGGTACCCTGGATGCTTTCTTACAATACACAATAAATGAACTGACAGAATAAGAAATTTTTTATTTACTTATTTATTTGACAGAGATCACAAGTAGACAGAGAGGCAGGCAGAAAGAGAGGAAGAAACAGGCTCCCCACTGAGCAGAGAGCCCAATGTGGGGCTTGATCCCAGGACCCTGAGATCATGACCTGAGCCGAAAGCAGAGGCTTAACCCACTGAGCCACTCAGGCATCCCACAGAATAAGAAACTTCTAATTAAAGCCCTCTTGCCAGCCAAGGGCCAGCTATCTAGAAAGAGGCTACAGGCATTCCTGTGACATTCCAGGGTTACTTCAGTGTACATGGGTCTATGTTGTATGAGAACTTATATCAGCTTCTAAGTGGTACAAAAGAAAACACCTCTGAACAGCTACTGCGTCCTGGGCTCTGCCTCAGATATTTTACACGTTTAGGTCATATGTCCTAGAGCCCAAGCCCTGGCGTTACCAGACCAAATCTGAATTCCAGCCTTTCTACACACAAGCTAAGTAAGCTTGTGTAACATACTTAACCTCTCTGAGCTTGAGACCTCTCATCTCTAAAATGTGGACAACATATATACCTAAATAGTTTGTCAGGATTAAAGAGATAAAGCATCTAGTTCATAATACTGGAGACATAATAAATGGTAACCATTATTACTTTATCTGGAAATCAGTAGACTGCCCCCTATATCTGGAGTTTTTAGAACATTAACAAAATAAAATAAATTAAAGATATTATTGGCAAAATCAAGTTCTATTTAAATCTTTAAAAGTGATAAGCTGGGGCGCCTGGGTGGCTCAGTGGGTTAAAGCCTCTGCCTTCAGCTCAGGTCATGATCTCAGGGTCCTGGGATCGAGCCCCACATCGGGCTCTCTGCTCAGCGGGGAGCCTGCTTCTCCCTCTCCCTCTGCCTGCCTCTCTGCCTACTTGTGATCTCTGTCTGTCAAATAAATAAATAAAATCTTAAAATAAATAAAAGTGATAAGCTGAGGCGCCTGGGTGGCTCAGCTGATTAAGCAACTGCCTTCCGCTCAGATCATGATCCTGGAGTCCCGGGATCAAGTCCCCACATCGGGCTCCCTGTTCACTGGGGAGTCTGCTTCTGCCTCTGACCCTCCCCCCTCCCTCTCATGCTCTCTCTCTCTCTCTCTCTCTCTCATTCTCTCTTCCTCTTAAAAAAAAGTGGTAAGTTGCATTTAGTTTAAGTATAGGTAAAGTTTTTGTTTGCTGTTCCCCAACCCAGACCTCACACTCATAATTCTGATAAAAGCAGAAACTAATGCCAAATCATGAAGTAAGGACCAAGTTTCCTTTGGCTAGGGCCTTCCTCAACATGCGAGCCCCTGAACAAAACCCAGTGAACTTAGACACATCAAGTAGTTTATTTTTTTTTAAGATTTATTTATTTATTTATTTGATAGACAGAGATCACAAGTAGGCAGAGAGGCAGGCAGAGAGAGAGGAGGGAGCAGGCTCCCCGCTGAGCAGAGCCCGACGTGGGGCTCGATCCCAGGACCCTGAGATCATGACCTGAGCCGAAGGCAGAGGCATTAACCCACTGAGCCATCCAGGCGCCCCACATCAAGTAGTTTAAAGTCACAAAGTCCAATTGTTGACATACCTTTCTGGTTACTACCTGGAGGTAGAAACGATTTTTGTAGTCTTACAAAAAATGTTTTCGTGGGGGGCCTGGATGGCTATAGTCAGTTAAGCAACTAACTCTCAATTTCAGCTCAGCTCAGGCCCAACATTCACCAGGGAGTCTGCTTGAGATTCTCTCTCTCCCTCTCCCAGCCCCTTGCTCCTCTCCCACTCACCTGCATGTGTGTACACACTCGCTCACTCTCTCTCTCAAATAAATAATTTTTAAAAAATGTTTTGGGCCCCTGGGTAGCTCAGCATGTTAAGCATCCGCCTTCAGTTCAAGTCATGATCCTGGAGTCTTAGGATCCAGGCCTGTGTTGGTCTCCCAGCCTAGCGGGGAGTCTGCCTCTCCCTGTGCCCCTCCCCCCTGCTCATGATCTATCTCTCTCTTTCTCAAATAAATAAATAAATAAAATCTTTAAAAAAAAAGTTTTCCATCTGAAGATGACTGGTAATAACGGGAACTAAAGTCATAGCCTAGGGCCCTTCAGTATTTCCATATTTAAAGCATTAGTTTAAAAAAAGATTTATTCTACTTCCCACTTTTATCTTTTTTGATCATTGTGGTTCACTCATTATTTTCTATACTTCTTCACTGCACTTCCATTTTAGAATTCTTCATTTCTCCAGAGAAACCCACTAATCCAATGTCACAGATGAGTCTCATTTCACAATCCCTCATTGCCCCTTAGTCTCTGTCTCAGGAAAACCCCTTTCTTTTCTTGACTCCTGCCCTGGTAGCGACGGTACACAGCTGCCTTCCTTGCCATCATGAATCCTTTTGGCTTTACATTTTCATATGCTCACCATATCATTTAGAAATACTCCATGTGGACAGAACCATACTATATGAGAGACATCCAATCATATGCCATAAATAGTTTGTCAACCTCAAAAGTAAGCGGCTAATTACTATAGCTTTCACTTTATATAGTTATTTTCTTCTCTAATGAGATTTTCAGGTACAGAAGAATGTAGATCATTAGAATTTGACCTACTCTGCAGAACTTGTGCCAACACTTTGTCTAGGTTTTAGATAATATTAAAGAAATAATAATCCTAAATAACCACACTGTAGGCAAGGGTCATTTTTAGTAGAAGGTACATACAAAAATATTAATGATAAAATGATATGATGTCTTAAGTTTGCATTAAAATAATCCAGTGGAGGGGAGAAGAGATAAAACTGACCACAGGTTGACAATCACTGAAGTTGGTAATCAGTAAGTGGGCATTCATTACATTATTCTAATTGTACATGTGCTTGAAATTTTTCATAATAAAAATAATTTATGGTGGGGTGCCTGGGTGGCTCAGTGGGTTAAGCCTCTGCCTTCGGCTCACGTCATGATCTCAGGGTCCTGGGATTGAGCGTCACATCAGGCTCTCTGCTCCGCAGGAAGCCTGCTTCCCCCTCTCTCTCTGCCTACTTGTGATCTCTGTCAAGTAAATAAATAAAATCTTAAAAAAAAAGTTCATGTTTTATATATTGCTAATTTTTAAACTGAATCCTGGTGTCCCACTTTATAAAACAAAAATTTAAAGCTAATGAGATAAAATTTCAAGACATAAAGTGGTATTTATGGTTAACATGTGGTTCTATATATTGAATACGCAAAATAATTTACATCACATTTGCCCTAAATTCCTTAAAATGGAGAATGTAGAAACACCACTTGGTTCTAATTCCAATTCATGAGAACCTGTGTGTGTGACCTTAAAACAGAGACTACATCTCATCTTTTTCCAATTTTGAGTACATGCATCAAAACTGAAATTAGTGCCAAATACTTAGTGAAAACTTTTTTTAAGTCTTCTTAAAAGATTTCTGCTACAGGGACAATTTTGTTGTCCACAATGATGAGTGTGCTCTGGGATCAAAATAAAGAAATATAATATACATGAATTTAGAAGCAGGTACAAATTTAGTCATTAAAATTCTTGTATTCATGCCCCACCAGCAGATGTCCAAAACTGTCAAAAGAAAACCTATGCTTAACTTCCTCATGTCATTTAATTATTCAAATGTGGTAGGTCCAGTTTGGTACAACCACTATATACTGTTCAATAAACAGCAGAGAATCTGGACTTAATATTCTCTGAGCATCACAGTTGTGCTTAAGAATAAAATGCCTAAGGATCAAAGAACATGCTTTGAGGTATAAGGAAGTAAAAGGCAAGCAAAACAAAGCTATTCTGAAATAGAAATTTTAGCATACACTCCCACACTGAGTATTTGCTGAGCCCCTTAAAATTAATTCATGCGGGGCGCCTCGGTGGCTCAGTGGGTGAAGCCTCTGCCTTCGGCTCAGGTCATGATCTCAGGGTCCTGAGATCGAGCCCTGCATCGGGTTCGCTGCTCAGCAGGGAGCCTGCTTCCTCCTCTCTCACTGCCTGCCTGTCAAATAAATAAATAAAATCTTTAAAAAAAATTAATTCATGCAAACCCAGATTTTCTTTTGTATATCACCATCACAGTGTTTTGAAATAACCTTATTTTTGTTTGTAACACTTTTTGGCAATTAAGAGACAAATGCTTAAACATCTCTCTCAAAATTTTGCCTGAATAGAAATGTCCTAGCTTTTTTATATTACACTGATATAATCCACATCAGTCATAGTAATATGCCAGCTCATAATATCTTCCTATTCCTAAAATGAATCAAATTGTCTATTTTAAAATGGTTAATTTATGTTACATGAATTTCACCTAATTAAAAATTAAAATCTTTCAATATCTAAATTTATTCCCAGGCTGTTTTTTTCACTTATTTTCCCCATGTTTTTCTTAAGTCCACTAGTAATGATCTGATAAAGGTGGCATTTTTAATATACAAATAAAAATTAGAGGTTATAAAACTTGTTTAAAATTTAACAATAGCAAATTGTTAAACAGATTCAGCTTGTGACATTTTTACTTAAATTTGTTGGTGATTACAGCTGATGAGAAACATTAATAAATCCAATAACATTTTTCTACACGGCCATTTTGAAATGTCAGCCATTGCTAATCGATAGACTTCTTTTCTCACTGGTCACGATGGCTCACAAAATGGTCACAATGACTAATTCTGAGATCTCTTTACAGGCCTTACCCATAAAAAGCTTGACCCAAATAGTTACTAGTGTTGTATGTTTATGCTTCTTTACTAAGGAAGGAGACAATTATATTAATGACAAAAGCCTCAGTTGTTTTTAAGATGCAAATGACTAAAATGTGAGGCTTTTAGATTAAGACCCCCAAATTTAACTGCATCTTAACTGCACTGACATCTGTCATTCAAACAGATGTCAACTTATAAACATGACAAAGTACAAGTTGTTTATAATACAAGTTTGCGATGTGACAGATGTTTATCAGTCACAGCTCTGAGTGGTCGGTCACCTTTGATTATGACATTTGGTAATTTTTTGTTAAACTGTAAAAATTCACAGAAGAATACACAAATAAAAATGATAACCCCATCAAAATTCCAATGAATGGTCTCATGAAAATGTTATTAGTTTGTTCTAATTTGAAGTTATATGGGGGTTTAAAAATTCCCATTGACAAACGGGCTAAAGCATCTTATTTGAAGTTTTATCTGAAAGACTTCTTTCAAAGAAATGAGAATTATTACAAAGCATAAGTCACCCAAAATTAATACTTTCTGTTATACTATCTTACTATCTTTTTTAACCTCTAATTTTACACGAAAGATACAAGGAAGAATATATTCAAATTTAATATTTCTAGAGGTTAAGTCTATTATTTCAGATTTCAATAAAAGTACATATTTATGATGTTGTTTTTTTATACCATAGCTATTGCTGGATATGGTAGACAGTTTCTCAAGGAGTAATCAGATGCAAATTAAAAGCTTCTTTGATGTCTCTATAACTGGCCGATTGAGGGAATCACATCCCAAAATGTGTGCTGACAGGATCTGCCCTAACCCTCTGAAATGAGGCCCAGCAGGAGCCCATCCAAGGGCTGACTCATGTGGCACCAGCATTGTTCCCAACAGTGGGTTAGGGACTAGTTGGTTGGGAGAGGCAGATGGTTTCATTTGTTCTATATTTTCACTCTTCACTAAAGTTTAGGTGAATACCGGCCAGAGAAAGGGGAAAGTACTGTTACGGCACCTGTCACTTTTATTTCAAAAACGACCAACTCCAGTTGGAAGAGAATAAGGAAAAATCTGCTAAATTCAACTTTAGCATGTCAGTAAAACATTGGCTACCTGACTACTTTCTAAGAGACTACACAAAGCTTTCTATTAGTCTTCACGCTTTTCCTTTAAAATTAAACTCTTAAAGCTTTAAAACTATACCTCATATTTAAAGAAAATGTTCTCAGCAAGTATATGGTACGTTTATAAGCTCCTTTACATATTCCATGAATCAGATGCAGACAACTGCAAATATTTAAATGTTAAAAAGAAACAAAAGTTTAACATCAAAGGGCCTGGATTCTTTTCTCCTATCCTAATCTAAGTTTTCTTAATGTGATATTTTAATACAGTACATGAATAATCTTATACCTACCTGATTTACTATGTCTTTCTGCTAACTTTAAAAACATAGTAACATAAGACCTAAGTTTTAAATTGAGCATATCAAGCATTTGCACATTCTTAAAAATACCCCATCAATAAATATTCATCATGACAATCACAACATATGCAAAGTCAGAAATACTACTTTTTACATACTGTTGAGATACATATAAAATTTCTTGATATCCATGAGAAGGTTGTAATATCTGCTCTATCACAAGACAATCATCCAGTCAATAATGCCTGAGGCGACTCTGGAAGATCTGGAGATGATTACTGCTATTGGTTGCTAATTAAAAAATTATATAAACTCCAGTAATCACCACAACTCAATGCATTTCAAGAATGATTTAAAAGCACTTTGAATGCTTATAAGTTAGACTCATCACCACAAATTTAAAACTCATTACTTAAAACCTAGCTGTCTATAAATGCAAGTATTCTGACATCAGCAGGGCCTACAAAGAAAGCTTTTGGAGCATTCTTAAGAACAAGATGGGAGTATGCATGCCCGGGTGGCTCAGTCGGCTAAGCATCTGTCTTTGGCTCAGGTCATGATCCCTGGGTCCTGGGATCCAGCCCCACATCGAGCCCCACATCATGCTCCCTGCTTAGCAGGGAGCCTGTTTCTCCCTCTGCCTGCCGCGTCCCCTGCTTGTGCACTCTCTCTGTCAAAAAAAATTAAATCTTTTTTTTAAAAAAAAAGAACAAGATGGAGATGGCACCTGGGTGGCTCAGTTGGTTAAGTGTCTGCCTTCGGCCTGAGTCACGATCTCAGGGTCCTGGGATTGAGCCCTGTGTCAGCCTCCCTGCTCAGTGGGGACTCTGCTTCTCCCTCTGCCCCTTCCCACCTGGGCCTCCCCATGCATACTCTCTGCCTCTCTCTCTTAAATAAATAAAATAAAAATCTTTAAAAAAAAAAAAGAAAAGAAAAAACAAGAACAAGATGGAGAAATTTGAGTTAGGTGGGTTGGCATGTATTGAGTTAAAGAACTGAAGCTACAAAGTAATGGCAGGGCTGGTGGCTAGGTGGACTAGCTCCTAGCCACATGCTTCAGCAGTGTCATTGGGGCCTGGTCCACAATTAACTGGACATAATGTCACAGCACTATGACAATACAGAGGCTTGTTCAGCACATTCATGAAGGATATAAAGCTCAGGGAATAACTAACCCACTGGATAGCAAAGATTCTTAGTCTGGATGATGGCAGAAGCCAACAAGAAACAAATCAAAAAGGATAAATACCAATTCCTGTTTTTATATTGGGAAGACTTGAATTAATAGCACTTGAGGTAAAAATGGAGTTTAGGGGATTTCATATTTAGCAGAAGTAAAAAATGTGGACACCTTCAAAAGAAAACCAACTTAATTTCAGAATTACAATACCCAGATAAAAGAAAGCAACAGCCCCGTAATACTTGTACTGGCCTGCAAGTGGTAGTGTGGTCAGTTCTAGGTGCCAAGGTCTAAGAAATATCACTGAAAAACTAGAGTAAGTACAGACAACTGGAAGAGGGAAGGGTCTAGAAACTATGTCATATGAGAAGTTGCTGAAGGACAAAGATAGGACATGGGAGGAGAAATTCCTTCCCAAATATACATACACACATGAATAAAACAAGCAAAATATGGAAGGCATGACAGTATAAGCAGCGAGTACACCACTGCAAAGGTGTGTGGGCAGTGGGAGCATCCAAAGGTGACTCCCCCTCCTTCTATGACCTCCATGACCCTTCTATCATTCCCACCCCTTGAGTGTGGGTGGGATCCAGGACTTGCTTTTAACCAACAGAATACAGCAAAGTGATGGGATGTCCCTCCCATTAATTCGGTTATGTCTTATGGCACTCTCCTAATTAGGTTACAGTAAGCATGCACAAATTCACCTGGTGACTTTAAAGCAGCAAGCTGCTATGATGGGAAATGCCCATGGGAAGGGCCACTTGGCAGGGAACCATCGACAGCCTCCAGGAACTGAACATCTCGGCCCTACGTCTCAAGTAACTGGATTTTACCAATAAGCACTGAGACTGGAAGAGGACCCCAAACCTCATATGAGACCCAGCCCCAGCTAACGCCTTGACCGCAGCCTTGTGAGACCCAGAGCAGCAGATACAGCTAAACTGTGCCGGACTCCCTGACCCTTGGAAACTGTTAGATTCTTTTAAACCACAGTATTTGTGGTAATTTTATCATGTAGCACTAGAAAAGCAATACAGTGTACAAGTAGAGGCCGGATGACCTTTATGATCAGTGATATAGTATGAGGAATTCCTTGCCCTGGGAAAAAACTGCTCTAGAATCTAGCTACCAGATTATGAACTAGGTCTCTCCAACCCTATGAAAATGTAGCAAAAATGGGGGGGATTTTTATATGGCACATGAAGGAATTTATCTTGACACTAATATCTCTACACTAAATTCATAATAAAGCAACAACGTGAATCACTTTGGCTGACATTTGTAAATGTAAGCCTTCTTTTTATTGGAATGTTTTAATATTAGGTAAAATCAATTTATTTTAATTATAAACCTAGAGGACTTCAAATAACCAGAATGTCGCAAACAAATTTAAATACCGTTCCAAGAAAAGCAGCTTAGAGTATTCAATTTAGCTCTTCATTATTCTGTGTAGGCCTCTATTGGGCTGCTCCTGTGCTGCCTTCACTCAGGCCCTCAGCAGCGGGCTCCTGGACCACTGCAACATTCTCCACCTAACTGGTCTCCCTGCCCTCATTAAAGGTGTAACCCCCACTCGCCCCAGCACTGACCTCCGATATATTCAGCACCTATAGCCAGTGTGTTTTGACTAATGGAAAAACAGATTACACTCTTACCTGGCTTAAAACTCTTCAATGGTTCCTAATTGTCCCCTGAACAAGGATAAAGCAGCTCAGCATGACATACAAAGCCTTTCATCATCTAGCTTCCCGTTCAGTCAATCCTTTAGGAAGTCCCTTTAGTCTTTGGTCAGCTCTGGCCCTGCTCCATGCAATATGCATCCACAGTGAACCACAGACACTTCCTCCAAAATGTACACCACCTCTGGCTCTTTCTCTCCCAAGCCCTGTCTCCAGCATGGAAAATCTCCTTGCCCATGCTTTCTGCCTGTCTTGAACTGAGGTTCAAAGATGCTCACCTAGTGCATCACGAAGCCCTCACGGGCACCCTGCCGGGCCTGTCTGGCCACACTGAAGACCATGCTTCTGCAGGCGCAGACTTCTACAGGATACACCACTGCGTCGCGAGAGGAAATGCTACCTTCTGCACATGTAGTAGTAAAGTCTGCTTCAGCACCAAGCCAGGCCCTTTGAAAGATCATGTACTTACTGGAATGTGCAAAGACTGCCACATGAATACATCTAAGCAAGTCAGACATATATCTTAGTATCACAAACCCCAAAGATGCAAAGTCCTGTACCCGGCAATGATGTCCTGCGCGTAGCACCGAGGCAGTGATTAACGCTACTGACACAGATGCTCACGGTGCTGCTGGATCTTGGGCTGTAAGCCTGCGACCGGCTTTATAGACTAGTTTTTATTTTTCAGAAGCTCTCTTCCCTATCCCTAAATCAGTCAATAAATTCATTTCTCATTGCATGAGAAAATAATGAGTAAAGCATTAATAGCAAAGATACTTCTGCAAGTAATGACAAGTAATGTCAAACCAAATTCTAAAAAACCCAAACTTATCATGAGAAATAGCTCCCCATGAACAGGAAATGACTCATTTCATTGTGTGCTGTATGCAGTGAAAACCCACAGAAGAGTATAAATGTCATTGTATGATGAATTGCATACATTTTACTCCAAAACATCAAAATTATTTAAGGTGATGGATAGTAACAAAATTAATACAACCAAAACACTGGGATAAAACTCAAGTGTGTGGGAAGGCTTGGGGCACCTGTACGGATTCTCACTTTTCCTTCTAAGTGTTCCCAAGTCATATTTAAAATCCACTACAGATTTTTGGTCTACCTGAACAGTATACTAACCTGTTCAAACTTTCTTAGATTTCAGTTTATCTTCGTTTTTAAAAATAAAGACTTTTGTCTGTCTGAAGATTGTTATTTTCATTCATCACATTTTCTTTTTCAAAATTAACCAAGAGTGATTCTGTGACCACTGCAGCCAGGATGCAAATGATGAGATCATGAGGAGAAACTAACAAGATACCTAGGTTTCCTTCACTCAGGTACTCACATCAATTAAGCATTTTTAATGTCTCTCTCCCTCTTTCCATCTTATACCCTGTGACACCCTGCTGGAATTCTCTCTCCTTTATTTTTTCCTTTAGAAAGTTAGGGAGGGGCGCCTGGGTGGCTCAGTGGGTTAAGCTGCTGCCTTCGGCTCAGGTCATGATCTCAGGGTCCTGGGATCGAGTCCTGCATCGGGCTCTCTGCTCAGTGGGAAGCCTGCTTCCCTCTCTCTCTCTCTGCCTGCCTCTCTGCATACTTGTGATCTCTCTCTGTCAGAGAAATAAATAAAATCTTTTTTTTTTAAAAAAAAAAGAAAGTTAGGGAACAGGATGGGAAGGAGAGTGGGCAGAAACACACACTAACCTTGTTTCCAGCTCATTCCAACCTGGTGACACTAATTTATGTCATCCTACCAATGGGTTGATTAACCACAGGAACAAGGGCAGATACTGAAGTCCCACACCAGGCCCCTGGTGGCTGACAATAAGATCTGGTCTTTCATCCCTGTATCCCACAGTCATAACACTCAAGCTGCCACCCCTTCTCAGCCTTTTTGCTCCTCCCCCGTCTCAGACAAGCTATCTAACAATCCTTGGGGATTGTTTTGAGGGGGGCATCCCTGAACTCATACACCGGTCTGAAACACTCAAAGCACCTGGCCAAGTCTCCCTACCCCTTCACTATCACCTTTTGTTATATGCTTCCTTGTTCTACTTTTTAGAATTTAATATTTTTAAATTTAGTTTTTATTTTATGAAACTATACATTGTTTAAAGAGTCAAACAGTTCTACAAGTTCATATGAAAGCAGCAGTCCCTCAACCCTACCTGCAAAAAAACCCACTTCCGGGGCCCTCAGAAAATCCTACATCGCTACTTTCTAACTTTCTTTTTTCCAGTTTTAGGCTTATCTTTAAGCTTAAAGTTCCCCACTATGGTCAATGAAAATTGGGTTCTCCCTCACATATACACAACCTACCTGCACACATCACACATATCCATGTTCACTCACACACACTTGTGCCCAAGGTCTGCTTTCATTCTCTGCTTATTATACCATGGTTCTTATTAATCAATGATACAATCAACATTTATATTTTCATTATGATGTATATACTATCTACAGCTCAACCATGTGATTTATCAATCATGATAAGTTTTTCAATACTATTTTTTCCCCTGCCCTGTACTTAATAATTACCTTTCGCTGATAGTGGTCTTTAGTACTTCTCAATAATTGACCTAACTGTATAAATCTGGAATATAGAGAAGTAGGCTAGGGAACAGAAGCAAGTCCAGCCTGGGAAGTGAAACATCTTGAAAAATATCTGGAACATAGTTCGATGCATTAGAAGAAACCTTAGTGAACGTAATCCAGTCACTGACTGAGACTCCTCCCAGGAGGGGCTAGCAGACCTTGAAACACAAATGCCAATCTCCCAGAATTCTCTTATCCATCCAGTCCTCAGGGTGGCTAGGTGCCTGGGGTTACATTCCTAAGAGGTGCCAACTCATGAAACAGTGGGACAGCATCCAGCAGGGGACCAAAGGATCCCAGGCTGCCCCTCCCTTAGTTTACTCCCTTATTTTAGTGGAACACACCTCTTCCTCTAGTTCCTGATAAAAGAGAAAGGGAGGTACATTTTTTGAGATCTTGCATTTCTGAATATGTCTTTATCATACTTTCACACTGAATTTATATTTTCGTGTGGTGTACCTTATTCTACTTTTTAAAAAAAGATTTTATTTATTTATTTGACACACAGAGAGAGATCACAAGTAGGTAGAGAGGCAGGCAGAGAGAGAGGAGGAAGGAGGCTCCCCACCGAGCAGAGAGCGCAACTCGGGACTCAATCCCAGGACCCTGAGATCATGACGTGAGCCAAACATAGAGGCTCAACCCACTGAGACACCCAGGCACCCAGCTTATTCTACTTTTAAACATACTCTTTTAAAAAGTGAACTAATATGTAAGCATCCTTTGCAAGTCTGAGAACTGTATTCAAATTTTCTCTTCTTGGGCACTTGGGTGGCTCAGTGAGTTAGGCATCTGCCTTCAGCTCAGGTCATGATCTCAGGGGCCTGCATTATTAAGCCCTGCATCAGGCTCTCTGTTCAGCAGGGCGTTTGCTTCTCCCTCTCCCCACAACCTGTGCACTCTTTCTTTCTCTTAAGTAAATTAAAAAAAAAAAAATCCTCCTTCTTTTTCCTTGGCAAAACTATTAATGATAGCAGGATGGAAGTTTTCTTTTATACTTTAAATTTTAGCATCTTTTGGATACGCTTTCCTAAGTCTAGCAGTGACTCTCAAATGAATGGCTGAATCAAAGTCTTCAGACAGCGTTTTTATATCATTATCTCCTTCCCATTCTATACTGATCACCACGAGTCAAATATAGTATGTAATATGCAAATTAACTCTCCCTCAGCTACTATAAGTATAAAGTAGTATTTTCTCTCAAGGTTGTCCTTTCTATTTCATCAAATGATTCACTCTTCTTGGTAAAATTCAATTCAGACAGTAAATGTGGTTTTTTAAAAAAAAAAGCCAAATATAAAAGCACTTAAGAAATTAGAATAATTCATCAATATTTCCTGAGGCAGTTTTTAGAAATTTCTGAAAACATACATGGAAGTTTGGATGTGGCTTTTTCTCTATATATAAAGTATAAATTTGTCTAGTAAATTTATATTCCTGGAATGATCAACTACATAGAATAAGCATTAAGTCATCTAAAAGAACTGATTTATAAGTGATTCATAAATTAGTTACAGATCATTTATTCCATTTACTAAAGCAAATCACTTAGAGTGATAATGATGGCAACGAGGGGTTGGGAAGCAAGGGAGGGGGCCACCCAATACTTCTCACGCACTTATTATGGGTCAAGGCCAGTTCCTCTGCTCAGTTTAGAAGCATTATCTCATTTAAACATCTCAACAATCTTACTATCATTGTATTTCAGGTCAAAAAAAAAAAAAGGAGGCTTCCCACAGTCAAGTAACTTGTACAAGCCACCTGGTAAATAAGCAGGGAAACAGACTTGAACACAGACAAGGAAACACTAGCGCCTGTGCCACAACTGTGTTTATTCTAAAATATTCTAAATACATACATACTATTGCAGACCAGCTTGTGTCATCTAGTTGATTGACTCTGTTTCATTCTGTTTTTCTGGTTGCATGAAATCTATCGATTCACTCATAGATAAACATGAAATGTTAAGGTTTACATCACAGTAACATGGATTTATTAAACTTTTATGTTAAGAGTGTTCTTCAAGGAAAAATTTCCCGAGAAAGAATAAACATAGCCAGTCATGAGTCTTGCCCTTTGGAGCATGAACTTGACTCTACCCTCAATGTCTAGTAAATACTCAGTACCTAGTAGGTGTTCAAAAATACCAGCCAGACTTCTCAGCCTCCCTCAGAGTCTTCATTTCAAGGTCTCTAAACTAACAGTCAGTCTACCCCTGCCATGACTGCCGTGATTTATCTCATACAAAAATCCTACCCTTAACTCATCCCTGGTGCCTAGAATTCTCCTATCTAAAGTCTGACTTCTGTACATGTATGTTGTGTGTGTGTACGTGCAAGTGTGCATGGATATACAGCTTCTCTCTCAGATTAAATCATCAACTTCCCAACTAGCTGCTTGCTTCATCAAATCTTCCCTAGAATGGGACAGAAAGATACAAGGTGTATATTCATGTTTTTGTAGAGTAAAGCTGAATGTTCCTTATACTACTTCTAGGTGGGATGAGCAACTTTGGAAAAAAATGTATATAAAGTGTAAAGGGAGTAACTGGTTCAGTTTCCCGGAATCCTTTTAAATGATGTCTACTCCATTTAATTCACTCATCTGTATTTACATAGTTGTTGTTACTGCTTTTTTTTTTTTAAGATTTTATTTATTTGACAGACAGAGATCACAAGTAGGCAGAGAGGCAGGCAGAGAGAGAGGAGGAAGCAGGCTCCCCACCGAGCAGAGAGCCCGAAGCGGGACTCGATCCCAGGACCCCGAGATCATGACCTGAGCCGAAGGCAGATGTTTAACCCACTGAGCCACGAAGGTGCCCTGTTATTGTTTTTTTAAAAATGAATATTCTCACTTGGTTTTATCCTACTTGATTTTATCCTACCTATGGGTAAGGACTCCTTTCCACACGAGAACAAATATATACAGGTTCATGACTGTCTTCACCTCAAATACTTAATATTTGTGATTAAAAATTTCAAAGACTAAAAGCCTTTATGCTTCACAATTTTAATCCAAGAAATCACAGGGAAACGTAAGGATGCTAGTCAATTCAATTACCCTTCTGTGTAGTAAAAATGATTATAAAGTATCATGAAGAAGAACTCTTCTGAACCCCACATCCGTTTTAAAACCTGTTTTTCCCCTTTAATGTGGTTTGCAAAGTAAAAGTAATCATTCACAGGTATGACATAAAGTCTGTGAATTATGAGACACTGTTGTCATTACTTTTGTGAATTACAACTTTTGGTCATATGGGTTTGATATCAATTATAAGAGCAATTCATGTAATATACAGATATATAATAGTGTGCCACAATCTAATGCAATTCATTCTTATCTAAGAGGTATTATTACACAGCTCACAAAAGGCCAAACTAGAAGTTCATCCTGAAGGTTATTCACTCACATGGACGGCTTTAAAAAAAAAAAAAAAACCACCCAAACAAAACCAATTCCTACATTCTTATTCAATTAAGTATTTCTGCTTTTTCCTATTTAGTCTAAATTTATCAGAAAGAATATACAATATTAAATCTGAAATATATGCACTGATATATTAATGTGTGTGGCTTTATATGGATATAAAATAATTCTTACTTTACTAGAAAATACATAAAATTGTCTTCCTATACTAATTTATCTGTTTATTTTTTTCTAAGATTTTATTTACTTATTTGAGAAAGACAGAGAGAACATGGAGGGGTGCAGAGGGAGAAGCAGACTCCCTGCTGAGTGCAGGGCCAATCCCAGGACCCTGGTATCATGACCTGAGCCAAAGTCAGACACTTAATTGACTGAGATACCTAGGCACCCCCTATGTTTATTTTTTTAAGAAAATAGGAAGTCTTTTCTTCACATATTAAATATTTCCCTGTACTACATAAATTAAACTGTATCAAAAATTAAAATAAAAGCATCTATATTTCATGAAGAGAAAATGATGGTCCACCAGTAAATACATTTTTTTTATTTGCTTTTCTTGTAAGATTTTTAAAAACATTTGTTTTTCTTATAAGATTTTTTTTAATGACTTGGTTTTAAATAAATCACTTATATTCAAGAGCACAAGCCCTAGAGGCAAACAGCCTGGATTCAAATCCTAACTCTACCATTTCCTATGGACTTTATGGCAAAAATTACTTAACCATTCTGTGACTTACTTTCTTGTCTTATAAAATGTAATTGATAATAAGTTTATTACAATTATTTGTGAGGATTAAAAAGAGCCTAGAGCACAGCCTGACACATATTAGGTGCTCAATAAAGGCTAGTGAGTTGTAATAATTATTACTATAAGTCTCTGATTTTTTTTTAAAGATTTTATTTATTTATTTATTTATTTATTTATTTATTTATTTATTTATCAGAGAGAGAGAGAGAGAGAGAGCACAGGCAGAGAGGCAGGCAGAGGCAGAGGGAGAAGCAGGCTCCCTGCTGAGCAAGGAGCCCTATGTGGGACTCGATCCCAGGACGCTGGGATCATGACCTGAGCCGAAGGCAGCAGCTTAACCAATTGAGCCACCCAGGCGTCCCAAGTCTCTGATTTTTTAAAAAGATTTTATATTTAAGTAATCTCTACACCCAACATGGGTCTCAAACTCACAACCCTGATATCAAGAATCACGTGCTCTACTGATTGAGCCAGGCAAGCCTCCTACTCCCTGATTTTCTTTTTTTTTTTAAGATTTTATTTATTTATGTCAGAGAGAGAGCAGGAGCGAGCACAGGCAGACAGAGTGGCAGGCAGAGGCAGAGGGAGAAGCAGGCTCCCTGCTGAGCAAGGAGCCCGATGTGGGACTCGATCCCAGGACGCTGGGATCATGACCCGAGCCAAAGGCAGCCGCTTAACCAACTGAGCCACCCAGGCGTCCCCTGATTTTCTTTTTTAAAGATTTTATTTATTTATTTGACAGAGAGATCACAAGTAGGCAGAGAGGCAGGCAGAGAGAGGGTGGGGAAGCAGGCTCCCTGCTGAGCAGAGAGCCAGATTCAGGGCTTGATCCCAGGACCCTGGGATCATGACCTGAACCGAAGGCAGAGGCTTTTAACCCACTGAGCCACACAGGTGTGCCATTCCTCCCTGATTTTTAAATGTATCCTTTTAGATGAGTTTGCTCAGATGATGTCAATTACTGTTTATTTGACCAATTCCTTACAAAGGTATTACATGCCAAGAGGATGTTCCATGTGCACATATGCACATAGACACACAAACACATACAATAAAAGTGCTATTTTTGGAAAATATCATTATGAAAGATTCAGTGCCAATGTGAAAGCTGATTAAAATAATTTATGTTAGAGCACCTTTGATACTTTACAATAATTTATGTCATGAAAACATTTAATATCTACTTTCTTAGCAAACCTCAAGTATACAAAATGTACTTAACTCATTTAAATACACAATCATTTTGGCCAAAATAACCGATTATTATGTAATTTTCCTTTTTAAAAAGATTTTATTTATTTGAGAGAGCGAGAGCATACAAGTGCAGGGGGCAAGAGTCAGAGGGGGAGGGAGGGAGGATAGAAGATCATCTCCAGCAGAGTCTACATTGAGTGCAGATCCCAGGACCCTGAGGTCATGGCCCGAGCAGAAACCAAGAATCAGATGCTCAACGGAATGACCCACCCAGTCACTCCTGTTTATTTTCCATTTTAAAAAGTCTAAAGAAAATCTTAAAGAGGCATTAAACATTCAAATGGCACTTACTAGCCATCTTTTGGTTCTTTTTCTTGCCTCATTTTCTTTTGCACTTGTTCTTAGGCAAGTCACCCCAGGCCAGTAAACATAAGCTTGAGCACATGAAATCTTGAACACGTTAAAATTTCAATGGATGATAAAAAGCAAGTTTTCTTCGTGCTAAATGACAGACTGCAGACACCCAGAGGAATACCACAGAACACTACGTACATCACCCCATACAGCAGGATTCCACACTTTTACTTCTTCGGTGCCATATATTCAAATATCAGGCCTCCTGGAAAATTCTGCATGGCTCTCCTTCCCATGAGCATCTCCCCACTTGGTATACAAGCCACCTTACTTCTCCTGCAGTGGGCTACCAAGTCCCAGAGGGAACTCTTGGACAACAGTTACACTGACATCCCTTGCTCCGGGAAATCCACAGAGATTTTGGTTTTCACTGACTGAGCCAAGCTTAGACATGAGGCAGCACAGCAAGGGGAAAGGGAAAGATAAGCATAGAGGGAAAAAAAGCATGACTGGAGAGAGAGAGGGAGAGCAACCAAAAACCTGTAAGAACCCAGCACCACCATCCATAAGCACATCTCTAGTTTGGGTCAGTGCAGACCACGGGGCGGGCTCTCCAGAGTTTTCCGTCTGCTTCTCTGCCTGTGTATCCCACAATAACACATCCCACCTTCCATGCCCTCATTAAGATTTAAATTACAAAACACATTTTCCCAGGCATTTTTTGGTATCTTTTCCCATTTAAATCCAATGGATCATATCCTCTTCCTAATTCTGAAGACATGTTTTCCAAGAGAAAAAGATCAACTTTTAAATGGGAATCAACAACTACTGATTCAATGGAGATAATTATGTTCCTAGATTGGTTCCAAGTCTCATTTTCACAGTATCAGTAGACAGTTTATCTAGAAAGGAGCCTATATTCCCTCACTAATGTGTTACAAATGCTTTTTGAGTCATTAAACACCCACTAAAAAGGAAGGGGGAGGCTAAGGAAATAGACACATAATATATAAGAATAGGAAAGACATAGTAAATATATATATAAGTAAATTGCTGGTATGTAAGGAATTCTTTTTGAAATTGGAGTTATCTTATGAATTCACTATCAATCAGTCATTCAATAAACATTTATTAAGAAGATGCTACATGCCAGGGTACTTACTATTTTATTGTTAGAAATACAAAGTAAGGGATGCCTGGGTGGCTCAGTTGGTTAAGCGGCTGCCTTCGGCTCAGGTCATGATCCCAGTGTCCTGGGATCGAGTCCCACATCCGGCTCCTTGCTCAGCAGGGAGTCTGCTTCTCCCTCTGCCTGCCTCTCTGTCTGCCTGTGCTCGTTCGCTCTCTCCCCCTCTCTCTCTGACAAATAAATAAATAAAAATCTTAAAAAAAAAAAAAAGAAATACAAAGTCAAAGTCACATGCCCCCACATGACACAGAGGGCAAGAGAAATGGTCATGTAACAATACTACCAAGTGCAAGGGCAGAAGCATATACAACAAACTGGGACATCTTCCAGAAGGGATTCAGGAAGACGGTGAAACTCAAGCTGGGTTTGGAGGGAACCCAAAGAGCAGTAGAGTGTAGTGTAGAGCTTCACTACATGTGTGAGACACTGAGGGTAGTAGCACACCAGTCAGATGAAGGCTTTTTAGGCAAGGTCTAAGCCATGAAGCAGCAGGGTACTCTGTGGAAACAAAGTCCAGTGTTGCCATAGCAGCCAGGGAAGCTCTAGATGGGAGCCAGTCTTTGTAGGGCCCTAGACATCTCACTGAGGTGTTTGGATTTTGTGTTATAAGTAACAGGAAGCCATGAAGCAGCACTTAATGAGGGTGAAGGGTGATGAGCTGGCTTCTGACACTCTTGAGCAATGGAAGGCACGAACCAAAATGGAGGGCAAGGGAATGAAGGGAGATGGTTGCAGGAGAATATAATAATAATTATCTGACATAGAAAAAAATGGAAGTCCAGACCTATGCATTCTTTGTGGAAATGGAGAAAAGGAAAATCATCAGGAGATATTTAAGAGGTACGTTTTACAAGAACTGGCACTAACTACATGTGGACATTGTTGGAAAGTGGGAAAGCCAGGATTATCCCTTGATTTCTAGCTTGGGATGGTGGGTGGTTAATGGTACCCTTAGTGACGCCTTTAAATGAGATATAAATATAAAATGAGATACTGAGATATATATATGTGTATATATATATACACATATATATATAAAAGGAGATGAGTTTTAGTAAAAAGTAGGGCTCATTTGGGACCATACCAAGTATAGTACCTATACCATCCAAGCACAGAAGGTATGTTAGCTACTAGAAAATATGTGTAGTATAATAAAGTCTTTGGATAACTGTAAATGAATATATAGTAGGCATCTACAGGACATTTAGGCTGAAAGACATATTAATCTGATATTCAGAAGAAAAGCCTAGATTGGAGAGACAGATTTGATAGTTATTAACATAAGTGGTAGTTAAAAACAAAGAAAAGGGGAAAATCATACTTACCAGAGGGAAAGTATGAGAAAGAAAATGAATAACTAAAAGCTATAATTCTGGTTATATTTTAATATTCCTACCAGAAACTCTCAAATACTGCATCTAGGAATTCTACTTAACACCTTATCAACATGCAAGTAAAGCTGAGTGTTCAACACCAAACAAAATTTTAATTCACTTTTTCTTCCCCCTGATTAAAAATACAGAAATGTAAATTATTTGGAGTGATATATTTCACTCAAAAATCCACACTTTTGTTTTTCTTGATATCTGTTTTCATGAAAACTGCATGGTAAATAAACCATAGTGTTAGTAATTTATAATCATCCAAAGACCTTAATAGAGTAAACTGATTCTGTACCTCTAACACTCTGAAGTCAAAAGCAAGGGCAGGTAAATAATTCAGAGCAAATGACTTAAAATTCATATAGATCTGGGAACCTGGGTGGCTCAGTTGGTTAAGCATCTACCATCAGTTCAGGTCATGATCTCAGGTCCCAGGATCAAATCCCAATTTGGACTCTCAGCTTGGGGGTACTCTGCTTCTTCCTCTCACTCTCCCTCTCTCTTACATAAATAAATGAAATATTTTTTTAAAAGATTCACATAGATGTAATACTGTTTTTTAGACCGTAAATTTTAAGTTAAAGAATGAGAAGGAAAGGAAAAGGATGCAGTGTAAAAGTTTATTCTAGTTTAATAATTATAAGGCCTCTGGACTGTGTTGGAATGTACTTCTGATTTCGGAATACATAATGCCCCCAAATTCTTTGGAACGTACCTGTATTCTAACAGGATGAATTTCCTATCTTTCAGTCAAACAAACGTAGAGACAGTTTATGAATAGGGCCCTTACTAAATAGTAAAATGCACAATAGTCTCAGACTAGATAGATGTCCTTTCCAGCTCTATCTTAATATACTAGAGACGTTGAATTTAGCGTATGAATACATGTTAAAGTGTCAGCTTTATACTGATGACTTCAAAAAGCTAAACAATATTTCATCTTACATGTATGCAATAAAATAGTAATAAACACTACTTATGTTTACAGTCTTACATCACAGTAGCCCTAAATATTTTAAAGAACAAATTTAAGAAGTACATTTAAAGAATATGTGATGGGGATGCCTGGGTGGCTTAGTCAGTTAAGTGTCTGCCTTCTGCTCAGGTCATGATCCCAGGGATGGAACCTGGGATGGAACCCTGCATCAGGCTCCCTGCTCAGTGGGGAGTCTGCTTCTCCCTCTGCCTGCCACTCCCCCTGCTTGTGCTTGCTCCCTCTCTCTCTCTCATGAATAAATAAAATCTTTTAATTAATTAATTTATTTATTTGTCAGATAGAGAGCACAGGAGCAAGCACAGGCAGGCAGAGGCAGAGGGAGAAGCAGGCTCACTGCCGAGCAAGGAGCCCGATGTGGGACTTGATCCCAGGACGCTGGGATCATGACCTGAGCCGAAGGCAGCTGCCCAACCAGCTGAGCCACCCAGGCATCCCAAAAATCTTAAAAATAGATATGTGATGGGTTTTTTTCTAAAGGAGATAATCTCTTGATCTAAATTTAGAATGACAAGTTTATTTAAACAATAAGATATCCAGCAATTACCAGGCTTACATCTGATATCCAAAGCAATAAAGGTAGACTGTGCTATCATCTCACATTTGAAAAGAAAAAAGATGCTGAAATTCAGTGAATTTAAGAACATTAGGCAATGTGTGATGGTATTTAAGACCACACAGAAGCTTTGGGTCAGGCAGGACTCATTTTAAGTCTCAGATCTACCAGTTCTTAAGTATGTGATCCTGTAAAAGTGATCTCTCTTTGTTTCCTCATCTATATATTATCCGGAAAAATATTAGTATCCACTTCAAAATGTTGTTAGTCAAGGGTAAAGTGCCTATTAGTACATAGCCATACTTAGTAAATTGTCAATAAATGTTACTTTCCATTTCTCTTACCCTTCTCCATTTTTTTCTTTTTTCCACAGCATTTATCATTTTTTTTACAAACTGCATTTAAATTTTGCACGAAATATAACAAATACAGTCAACACACCCATCTGAGTCCATGTATCATTGCCGCTTTTGTTGTAAGCAGCTGAATCTGGCAACCATCCTGCTGATCTACTATGAAGCAGTCTCTTCTTGACAATGTCAGTGACTTTTGACCCTTTATCACTGTTATATGGTCAGTGTGTCCATGCTGTACTGAACAAGGGCCAGGATACTGCAGTATGACCCTCAGAAGAATTGAGTGACTTTCTTAAAGGGATCCATGCAGGTTTGTGAATGGAATCTTTCCAAAATTCTTTTTAACTGCAATTAGGGGTACACGGCAATTAGGGGGACACAGACCTTCATCGTCATTCAGAATGCCATCGTTTACCATGATAAAAACTATGTAATTAACTATGTCACCTAAAAGGTCTACTTTAAAAAAAGATTATAGTTTACCTAAAATTTTTCCTACTTAAGTCAGTTTTTAGTGAGATTTACTCTAGAAATATAATTATGACCTATTTAATATTGTAAGGAAAACAAGAACATATTATTTGCAAATAATGACCATATATCTAAATAAACATTTAAGTTACAATACTAAAAATAAAAGTATAATGTACAAAAGCAAACACATGTATACAGTAATATTCACGTGATGCTGAAAGTATACTCTAGAAACAATCAATGCCATTCTTTCTACTGTAAAGAAAATACCATTATTGTTGTTAAAACAGATTTTCATACAGAGTATTACAAAACCTGAAGCAATTCCAATGAAAAAGAATGAAGAAGTATATTTCCTATGCATACTGTACTTTAATATAAAAAAATTACAAGAAATAGGTTTTAATATTTTTTCTACATAAAAACTGTATCAATCTGTGAAAATGGCTCATATAGCTTTGATGTGTAATTGAAAACATTCGGTTAAAGGAAAAAATCTGATGAACCTTAAGACAGAACGCTGAGTAAAAAGGAGTATGTGTGTTGACCACGGCACACTGGCATTACTTTGTAGAGCCGATCAATACATATTAGCTTTAAAAAGAAAGATATAGAAAGAAGCTGCCGTATATTTTTTAAATGACAGGGTGAAGGTTTAAATTGTCTCAATCAAGACTCAATTTTTTCTTCCCAGTTTTTCCAGCTGTTCTCTTCCAGTTAAGACTCTTCATTTCAAATAAATTTAATTAGTTCCAATTGATCATAGCTAACACTTATATAGCTTTATCCATGCTTCTCTCCTTTTATAAGGCGAACACTAACAAAGCCTGCTAGGCTCAGATCAGTGTCCTAAGACAACATTCATATCTCATGCTTTCTCACCAAAAAGAAAAATTTCAAAAATAATTATTCCATGTAAGCACTAAATCATATTTCATATTTAACTGGTATCTTAGTCAGTTGTTTAATTAAGGTAATTGAAGAATGAAGTCCCAGATTGCTATAAATACAAAATTAATATAACTACACATATTAGCCAAGCTAGAACTTCTAAATAAGAATGCGTCCAAAATAAGGCAAATATGTCTGCCATGATATAATTCCTATTTATCTTATGAGAAGATATTAATGGAGCAATTCCTTTTAAGTAACCAACAAAATACCAGATTTTTCAAAATCAATGGCTAAACTTGCCCAGACTGCCCTTCTACAGTACCGGTGTTCTACAACGGTGGTTATCCCAGAATAAGATTATTGGCCTGAAACAGGTTTCTCTCAACGCATCAACCATATTTTTCATAATGTAATTTATATGGAATTCTAGTCAATAAAAAGAAATATGGTTTTCTTCTAAACCCTCACAAAAATCTATACCACATCTTAATCAAGTCGCACAATTCTAAGGTAACCTGAACGATCTACAGACTGTAGCACGCTAGCTGCTTTGACAACATGCTAAGGAAGCCTTTTTTAGTTATTTAAATTCTCTGACCATTCTTGCCTCTAGTACCCATGCCATGAAATGAATAAATCAACTGATCAAAACCACTCATCACATATGTTTAACTTTGTACAGATTAAAACATAGCTTATGTAGCATTAATGGACTCTCCAAATGAGATCTTCATTTTTAAGCTTGTTTTTTTTTTTTTAAGATTTTATTTATTTCCTTGAGAGAGAGGGAGTGAGAGAGAGAGCATGAGAGGGGAGAGGGTCAGAGGGAAAAGCAGACTTCCTGCTGAACAGGGAGCCCAAATGCAGGACCCGATCCCAGGACTCCTGGATCATGACCTGAGCTGAAGGCAGTCGCTTAACCAACTGAGCCACCCAGGTGCCCCGCTTCTTGATTTTTTTTCAACATTAAAGGCACAGTCAAGTGCTATTTGCAGTCTCATGACTTTGGTAGTGCATAATTCAAAATTTCAATGTACTGATTTAATAATGCTTACTTGAAAGCTCAAAAATTTAGCTTTTATTCCAGAATGCAATTATGGAATAAAAGAATGAGTTATTCTACTGTTACAAAGGCAACTTCTTTTCCTCTTCATAGACTTCATAGACTAGAGGGCCTTTAAAATTAATAGGGAAAAAACATACCTATAACATTTTAAAAGATAATGAAATCAATAAAGAACTAGTTAAAAAAAGATCCACAAGTAAAAGAATTTCCTTTTGTACCTACTGACACAATTTCATAATTGTGAAATGTTCTGGAATCATTTAAATTTATATTTAAGTTGAAATTTTTTTAAAATCAATGAACTGACACCTTAAAAGGATTAAAAAGTAGGAAGTACTGGGCACCACAGTTTTTAGTGGAAACCAGATGTTACCCACTTTAGTCAACGACTTATGTGCAGCAGTAGCACAAGGCTCTAGATTTTGTAATTGCTCTGTACGCTTTATGAATTTTCAAGGGAGATCATTAGGATCCCTCAACTTCCTCCCGTGAAAGACAGTAAAGAATCTGCCATACAGAGCTCTACAAGAAAAAACCTCCCTTTCGTTTTTTTTTTTCTTTAGTTTTTATTGAAAAATGTCCTGATGTTTCCTGGGCATGCTTCTTTTCAAATTATTTACTATTAAATTACTATCTGTTGCTTCACAGTAATTACAGATTTACATGGTCAGATTTTATATAATAACCATCCATAGAAAAAAAAGTTATCATTCTTAATACCAATAAAAATATTTATAGTGGGTTGTTTTTAATCCTATGTACATTAAAAGAAATGGAGCTGAATGCATTTCGAGATCCAGTAACTGAAACTGATATAAGTCTAAAAAAGGTAGGCTGAACATAGATGAACATAAAACATACACAATATGGAGCATATGTGGTATATGGCTTTCTTAAATTTTACTTTATGCCTTTACTTATGTAATAATTAATACAGGTAAGAATGGCCAATATCTACACAACATAAATAACTTTAAAAAGCAGCACCCACTCATATTCTATAGGTATAGAAAATATCTGCAAGCTTCCTCACACAACCTATATTGCATATATTGCCATTAGGACTTCAATATTTTGCAGTTTGCCTCTAATTGCAAAACCTTTCATAACATAATAGGTCTATTTGTCTACACATTTCAAGGCTTTCATAATGATCCTAGCCTCGGAATTAGAAGGTCTCCAGGAAATCAAACGCACAGCTAGCAGGTTCATTGTTATAGCAACAATGAGCAAACCTAAACCAAATAAACAGTTCTGCTTCTTTCTACTTCAAGATCAAAAAGGACACTAAAGAGTCTCATAAAACTAAACCCTCCATTAATACAAGTTTCCACAGTTTCCATCAACATAATTAATCCCCTTACAAATGATCTAAAAGCATTTCCAATTTTGGACAAAGTTCATCCAGATTATGTTAAAGATGTCCCTGCTTACCAGTTGTGATGTCATCATCTGCAAGGTCATGCTCTTCCTCCTGGACTTTGGCTTCTGGCCCCAAGGCATCAGGAGCAGTGCTGATAGTCTGCATGGCTTCTGCTGAGACTCCAGCTAGAACACATGTAATCACAAGGTTTAGTTTTAAAAAACTAAAAGAAAGGTGGACCAAAACCTTAAACTTTTAAATTTACTTACTGGATAGAAATGCAATACATGACAAAAAAATACTATATGTTCACCACAATTAGGCTGAGACACAAATTAATGAACAAAATATTCATGTGTGCTCTCTTTCTTTATATATGCACATACATACATACATACATACATATACACATGGGTACAGACTTTACTAACTTAACCTAAAATCTTGAAAAAACAGAAGGATGCTTCAATAAATCACATTTTTACTTGATTCTTTTCAATATTTTTGCTTCAGTTACTTTAGATGACCTAGACATAATCATGCTGCACAGAGGAAAAAAAAAACTAAAAAGCACAGGACCATTTTAAAAGTTTACTTCTTTCTAATATTAGCTTGCTTATAATTTAGGGCCTGGAAGGAGGGATGATGACAAGGGCTCTAGGTCTCTGTAAGAGACCTGAAATACACTGCCCTGAAGTGGATACTATCTCTATGGAGGAATTAGATATGAGATCTGATCATTACCACATTGAAAGCACCTAACTGAAGCAGACAGCTTGTACTAGATTGGGGGCCAGAAGCTTCCATTCTATAAATCACCTGGGAACTTGCCAACTGTTACACATGTCTGTTCCTTATACACTATTTTCCTACCCTTGGAGATATATTTTGTTGTCTACTACCTTATTTCTAATTTGGTAATGAATAGTAGGATGTCTCAATATTTCTCATACAGTTATCAACAGATATTACTAAATCATGAAATACAGAAATTTCACCACTGGAAGTACTTTAAGAATTGAACCTTCTAATCAATCTTTTAAATAAGTACTTCAATAACTGCAAGCATAGTATCCATCAAAATATTTTAAAAATCAAAAGCTATAAGTATTAAAGGGCTTCTTTTTCCTGAAGGTGTATTAACTTAAACATTTCTATGTGAAATTCAATCTTGCTGCCTCAGGTTTACCAATCATCAAGAGAGGAAAATCTTAGTCTTGAACCACCTGAATGACCCATAACTAGATCTACCGGTAGATCGTTCCAAGGCCTAATGACTTCCAGTTGGGAGGAGGATACACCATGTTAGTACAACTACTTTGCTCAGAATTGATCTAATGAAAAAATGAGCAGTGCTAAATTCAATGGTTGCTGATGAATACCAAATGACGCCATCCCTCTGCAGTATCATGTTGCTGGGTTTTCAAGATATAAGTTTAAAAAAGGGAGCAAGATTACTAGAAAAATACTATGCAGTTAATTATTTAATTTAAAATGGATTTCAGTAAAATAATCCTAAGGGGGAGGAAATTAGGTAAATGCCACATTTCTAAAGATTTAGTGCTTAAACACAAAATCAAAGATTATGTCAGATTAAATCAAAATATAAACCTCTGAAATCTCTCAGTCTTGCTTAATACTTGATAATTTTGAAAATGATCAGAGAAACTGGGAAAAGATATTAAGGAACAGTTTAGATAGTACCAATCTTTTATTAGTATTTTCAGTATTTAGGATTCAATAAAAATGAAGCTAGTATTTATGTAGTAACAAGTGTATAAATCCATTTAAATTCATCTCATTTAATCAAAGAGGTAAGTAACTGTTCAACATAACAGAGCTATTAAATTTGAGAATGATTACTGACACACAGGTCTTCTGACTTCAAACCCCAATATCCTTTTCACCATGAAGTTTCCCAGGGAATGAGTTGCTCAGGACAGGATAGGAGGTATGACAAAACATCACAGCATAACCATGAAAACTCATGGACTCACACAATACCGAGTATCGACGCTGTCAAGGGCCATCGTGAAGTTCTTGTGCTATGCCCAGTGACCAGTCAACTGTGGGTAGTCAATACTTTGGGACAGAGCTTAAAGAGCAAACATACATTTCTCAAAGTAACCAAGGTTCAAAGACTAAGATGTAGCTATGCTGAAACTGGTCCTTTGATTCATGCTTTCCAAGACAAAGTTAGAAGATCCATTATCTCTTGACAGAAAAAGAAGGAAGGAAGGAAGGAAGGAAAGAAAGAAAGAAAGAAAGAAAATGTAAAGAAAAGAAAAACAGAAAAAAGAAAACTACAGATCGATATCGCTTAGACTCAAAAGTCCTAACTGAAATGTAAGGAAACAGAATTCAACAACACAGATGAGGCATTACACACCATAATCAACTGAGATTTACTCCAGGGATGGAAGTCTGTTCTATGTTCAAAATCAATCAACCTAACCAAAATATTAACAGGCTAAAGAAGAAAAAGATCATATGATCAAATCCATCATTTGACAAAATTCAACATCAACCCATGATTAAAAAAAGAAAACTTTCAGAAAAACAGAAACAGAGGGGAATTTCTTCACTTACTAAAGAGCAACTGCTAAATATCTGTACCATCGTACTTAATGGTGAAAGACCAAATGCTTTCCTCCTATGACCAAAAATGAAGCAAAGCTGTCCACACTGATCTCTCTTATTTAACAGAGCACTGGAACTTCTAGCCAGTGTAATAAAGCAAGAAAAGAAAATGGATACAGTTTGGAATGGATGAAGTAAACTGTCCCTATTTAAGGATAAAATGACTGTCCACATAGCTAATCCAAAGGAACAGACAAAACAAAAACAAAAACAAAATTGAATAGGAGAGTTCAAAAGGCTGTAGAATATAAGAAAAAAAATTATTAATTATATTTTCATATGCTGGCAATGAAGCTACATTTAAAAAAATACTACTTGGGGCACCTGGGTGGCTCAGTTGGTTAAGCAGCTGCCTTCAGCTCAGATCATGATCCCAGGGTCCTGGGATCGAGCCCCATGTCAGGCTCCCTTTGGCTGTCTCTCTGCCTACTTGTGCCCTCTATCTCTCTGTCAAGTAAATAAATACAATCTTTTAAAAAAATACTACTAACAATGGTTCAAAAAGCTGAAATACTTAAATGTAAATCTAAAAGAAACATATACAGGGGCACCTACGTGGCTTTCAGTTAAGCATTTGACTCTTGATTTCAGCTCAGGTCATGATCTCGTGTTAGACATCAAGCCCTGCATTGGACTCTGAGCTCAGCGGGGAGTCTGCCTGAGATTCTCTCTCCCCCACCCCACACCCCTGCTCACTCACTAGCTCTTTCTCTCTCTCAAATAAATAAATCTGAAACAAAAATATACAACAAGAATTATATGCTGAAACCTACAAAATACTCATGAAGAAAATCAAAGAAGATCTAAATAAATGAAATGGAAAGATGTGTCATGTTTATGTATTGGAAAGATTCAATAAATAAATAGTAGAGATATAACTCCTACATAAATTGATACACAGGTTTAATGCAATTTGTATCAAAATTCTTGCACGATTTTTTTGTAGATACAAACAAAATTATTTTAAAATTATATGGCACATATTGCATGGAGCACTGGGTGTGGTGCATAAGCAATGAATGCTGGAATACTGAAAAGAAATAAAATAAAATGAAAAATATTCTATAGAAAGACAAAAGAACTAGAATAGCTAGAACTTTGGGAGGAGGAAGAGGAAAGGGTAGAAAAAAACCCGTATACTCCATTTCCAGACTTATTATATAGTTAAATTTATTAAAACTATGTGGTTTCAGGTTAATGGAAGAAAACAGAGAACCAAGAAGAAGATGTGTACAAATGTGCACAACTGATTTTTCACAGGTGCAAAAGCAATTAAGTGGAGGAAAGACAATCTCATCAACTAGTGGGCTATTAGAACACAGCATCCATAGGCAAAAATATGAACCTCAACCTAAACCCAGACGTTCTATAAAAATTAACTCAAAATGGATCATGGACTTAAATGTAGAACATAAAATTATAAACTTTTAGAAAAAAAAGAGAAAATCCTTGAGATCTACACTTAAGACATGCCATAGGGACGCCTGGGTGGCTCAGTTGGTTAAACGGCTGCCTTCGGTTCAGGTCATGATCCCAGCATCCTGGGATCAAGTCCCACATCGGGCTCCTTGCTCAGCAGGGAGCCTGCTTCTCCCTCTGCCTCTGCCTGCCGCTCTGTCTGCCTGTGCTCGCTCCTGCTCTCTCTCTCTCTCTGACAAATAAATAAATAAATAAATAATCTAAAAAACAAAAAAGAAGTTTATTTTTTAAAAAAAAGCACAATCCATAAAAGAAAAAAAAATGGCAAAGTGGATTTCATCAGAATTAAAAGCTTTTGCTCTGCATAAAATCTCATTTAAAAAAATGAAAAAACAAGCTGTAGACTAGTACAAAAGATTCACAGACCACATATCCAACAAGGGACTAGTAGCAACACTACATAAGGAACTCTTTTTTAAGTTTTTTCATTTTAAAGATTTTTAAAGTAATCTCTATACCCAGTGTAGGGGGCTCCAATCACAAACCCAAGATTAAGAGTTGTTCTATGGACTGAGCCAGCCAGGTGCCCCTACATAAGGAACTCTGAAAATGCTACAGTAAACAGTCTGGCAATTTCTCAAAAGGTTAAACAGGGGTATCACATAACCCAGCAATTGTACTCCCAGGGAATGAAAACCTATGTCCACATAGACTTATATATGGATGTTCACAGCAGCATTATTCATAAAAGTCAAAGAGTGTAAACAATCTGAACTGTCCATCAACTGATGAATAAATGTATAAATATATCACAATTTATTGAATGACAAATCATGATATATTCATACAGTGGAATATTAATCACCAATACAAGGAAATGAAGTATTAAGTAAAAGAAGCCAGTCAGAACACATCACATGTTGTATGATTCCATTTACATGAAGTGTCCCAAATAGACGAATTTATAAAGTATATTTGTGTACTTAGGGCTTGGGAGTGGGGGGAAATGGGGAATGATACTATAGGTACAGAGTTTCTTTTATATACAATGGAATATTACTCAGCCATCAAAAAGAAAGAAATCTTGCCATTTGCAACAATGTGGATAGAACTGGACGGTATTATGCTAAATGAAGTAAGTCAATCAGAGAAAGACAACTGACATACGATCTCACTGACAGATGGAATTTAAGAAACAAAACAGAGAATCATAGGGGAAGAGAGGAAAAAATAAAATAAGACAAAACGAGAGAGGGAGAAAAACCATAAGAGACTCTTAATCATAGGCAATAAACTGAGGGTTACTGGGGGGAGGGGGAGAGGGATGGGGTGATGGACATGAAGGAGAGCACATGATGTAATGAGCACTAGGTATTACATAGGACTGATGAATCATAGACCTCTCAAACCAATAATGCATTATATGTTAATTAATTGAATTTGAATTTTAAAAATGTTTTTAAAAAAGAAACCATATGTTGATTCACACACACACACAAAAAGAATTTCTTTTGGGTGTGATGAAAATGTTCAGAATTTGGTTGTGGTTGAGGGTTGCACAACTCTATAAATATGCTTAAAACAAACAAACAAACAAAAAATCAAAATAACAAAAACCACCCTGAATTGTTAACTTCCAGGGTGAATTTAATGGCATATGAATTATACTCAATAAAACTAACATTCCACATGAACCACTGCAACAGTGCTCCTTCTGCGTACTTTCTTGGTACCTTTACTATCATGCAGCTCAAGAAAAAAAGGGGGAAAAGAGAGCCACAGGGAACTTCTTATTTGTACAATAAGAAAACAAAATATGCCATGAATATTTTGTGTGAGGAAGCAGTAATGCTCCCTTTTTAATTTTTTTAAAAAATTAGATCATATTCTTGATTTTGGCCTTAACTCACTCTATTAGTCCTCACAGTCAAAATATCTGGGTTCTTTTGGTAACAGTCAATAAAAAGATATTGGTATGGTTACTTCAAAATTACATATATTTCACTTTTTTTAAAGACCAGTTAACTATCCTAACTTCAAACTGGGCACTGGGTTGGTAACAAAATACCTAAGGTTCCTAACTTTTGTTGGGAGATCAAGAGGGAAGAGACACTAAGAATAAGAAGACAACTTTACTACTTACTACCAACTCTCAAATCCAAATGTTGCAGATTATTAAAGACTAATTTTAACAGTTCACTTTGAGGAAATGATAGAGGCTTTTCCTTCTGAACTTTTGGACCATACATTTAACAGCAAAAGATGAGCAGAACTGTTATTTAATCCCTCCAAATACGGCAATCATTACATGTTCTGTTACCATCTTTTCTTAGCAGGCTGATATGAGAGCAGACATTCTGTAAAAGGCAACTGTAGGATCGAAATTTTAAAAATGCCTGATGGAGGCTAGGGGTGTGGGTAAGAGACTGACTACAAAGTGGTATTAGCAAATATTTTTGAGTAATGGAAATATAT